>VZTM01002752.1:21162-38878 GCA_013400555.1 Jacana jacana | reverse complement strand
TTTGTTGTGTTTTTTTTTTCTGGTGAATAAATCTTATTTCTAACATATCTCATGAATAGCCTCTGTGAGTAAATATAGAAGTGGAAGAGAATCAATAGAAAATGATACTGAAATGTTAGAAATTTGTAGTCACTTTCTAAGCTTTTGTAGATCACTGCTATCCAGAGAAAAGTAACAGAAAATCTTGCACTCTTTCAAGAGCTAAATTCTGATCTTGTGGAAAATCTGAGCATAATTATAAAAGTAAAACATTAACAGAAATAATGTCAAGGTCTTTCTAACTTAAAGGATCAATTAAAAAAAAAAAAAAAAAAAAAGAAAAGAAAAGAAAAGAAAAAGTAGCCTAGAATCAGCTATGTCTGCAAATCAGTTTATCTCTTCACTAAAAAATATGTAAAAAATGTAAATGAACACATACCAACAAAATCTGCTAATACCTTTTAAAATTTTCTTCTGGTTGCCATCACATTAAAGATTCTGAAATAATTTGATTGTGCACTATTTTTTTAGTAAGAAAATTATGCTCATTAATATTCCAGACATATTATTAGCAATCAGTGCGGATTTGTATTTTTCTTATGATAACAAAGCAGTAGCTTTATTATTTTATTGCTTGTGTATTAGATATTTTTAGAAACTTTCTTGCTGCTGTGGTTAATAAAATGAATTTCATCTAAAAAACAGGGAAAGTGTCTTTGTACATTCCTCTTTTTATTGCCTATTCAATTCAATTTTCTTAGCGAGGATGTTGTGAAAAACTAAGTGAGGAAAAAGGAAGAAACTGACTGTTAGAGAAAACTACCCTGATATGAAGTGTTATTCATTCTGGTGCAGTTCAATTGCCAAAAGAGAATCAAATATAGTGAGAAAGAAACTCCTGGTGAAAATTCCCAGAATATATGCCATAGAAACACATTCAGTACTATCCAAATTGATAGATTCAGAAGTTAAAGTAAAAGCATAAAGAGAAAAATCTTTTGAATTAAATGTCTTGAAGTATCATATAAGTGTTGTCCTAACTATACCAGCTACTACTTGTTTTTACTAAAAGTTGAAAAGGGCTGTTTTGTTCACGCCATTGCTTAAAAGAGCATTAGCTGTGGAAAAGGTTGAAAGACAAATAACAGCTACAAGGTCTCTGTTTAAAACAGGTAACAATATATCATTCATTTTAATTCTTTATTATTGCAACAACAATGATATGTTTACTGGCAGGCGGGGATTTCTTTTTGAAGCCTGAGGAATGAATGACGCAGAACTTCTTGTTTATGACAGTCTTGAAAACAGTACAGGATTATTTATTTATTTATTTATTTATTTTTCCCCTGGTGTAAGTGGTGAATTGCTGACTCTGAGCTCAGATATGGTGTTATAAAGACAGAACTGAGCTAATCCAGAAAGGATGTCTATTAAGATTGGATTTTGATAAACAAAACCTGGTTTATTCTCATAGGATAAGACCTTCAAAAACAAAATACATCCAAGCTTCATGCTGTACCTGTCTACTGTATCATTTTTTCTCACTTCCTAGATAACATCTGATAAAAAACATCTTTAGAAAAACAATGCATTAGTTTAAAAGGGGGAATCCCTGATACAATACAATGATCAAAATATTCAGCACTACTTCACCATTCCTGATTTTGTTCCTTTCTTGTTGGCAGCAGCAGTTACTAAGTGGTCACTAGCCTTAATTACTTGCTTAAAGAAAGATTGTTTTGTTCTTTAAGCCAATTTTGAAGGATTACCCAGTGCCAAATTCAAGTGCATCGTTCACTTTCTTATCTGTCATAGCAAAATAGAGGTGATTTTAAGATCTGAGCATTATAGCAGAAATGAATCTGAGATCACCCATTTTGTTGACTGGTTTTGGCAGCTAAGACTATTCTACAGCAATAATTAGTGGTAAGGTTCTTGTCTTGGTAGATTACTCATCTGCATTACTGCTTGATATTAATATGACTAGTTTTATCCTCTGCCCTATGAGTTCTGTTTTTAACAGAAAGATTCTGTCTTAATGATATGAAGATAGTATTGACAGTATTTATTTTTTTTTTCTTTTGAAACTAATTAGCTGGATTTCAACTGCTAGGGAAACTGCTCATTGTGTACAGTGTCATACTGGTTGCTTAAAAATTGTTTATTTGTTCTTCTATATTAGGACCTGGAAAAAATATTTTAAGAAATACAAACTTGTTACATGCTCATTGCACATTTATTAATCTGATTGTACCCTATACTCAAAGACAGAACTTTATGCTCTGAAATAACTTTTTTCCTTTTCATCCTCCCTGTTTATCCACTTCTTCCCTTCTTTAGGTAAAACAGATTGCAAATTACCTACCACATAGTAAAGTTTCCTTTTTGTGTGTAGTAAGGACAAAAACTAATATATTACACTTAGAAATGTCAGCAAAGACTATGTAGTCATGACAAAGAGCTGCAAAACATCTTCATCCCAAGGGCTAGCCCCCCAGTGAAAAGCAGCAGGACAGGTGCCATAACCAGCTGATTTAGGACCTTTTGCAAGAACACAGCTAATGTAATTCCGTTCAGGTTATCCATGGACACATAACTGACTGGTCTGGAGACAGCAAATCTTATGAGATACAACCAGTAACATACTCCAGTGAATAGGAACTCAGAGGGCAACTAGCTTACATACTTTATTCAGGGTCAAGTAGGCACTCTGAAGTTCTGTCTAAAATAACATATTATTTATTTACCTTGAAATTGCTAGTCTGATGACTCACTAGCCTGGTTCTGGGAGTAGAAAAGGTTCTCCGACTTTGGCTCTAAGAAAAAGTGAAGAATTTACTTATTGTTTTAAAATAGGCTGACAACTATGTAGCTATCTAGAACACAAAACATTATGCCTTTGCTACTTAGTTCAGGAAAGATATTAATTCATATGATATTGTGTGATCAAAGTTATTTTTAATTTGGTTATTTCACAATTACTTCTCTCCATTACTAAACATTTTATCTGAAGATTGCTCTTAAAAGTTAACAATGATCTTGTATGTCATTTAATTAGGATATTAAACTAGAAGAAAATAATCATAGGCAAAACAATCATATCACTCCAAGCTGTTTTTTGCTCTCCCATTCCTGAACATTTTCTCTGATAACAGCATTGTTATCCTTGATAGACAAATAGCCATGTTCTGTTTCTAATGTCAGTAAAACCTCACATGGATGCTTCTATATACTTGGGTGAATTGCTAAAATACTGTCATCAAAAACACATTATATAAGTTGGTATCATTTCATAAACTATAAATACAAACTAATTTTCTTATTATCAGTCTTCAGTCTTATCAGATTGAGGATATAGGGGAAGAAAATAACATTATAATGCAACTTCTATCGAAGGATTATAAAGCATAGAGCTGCATTCTTTTTATTGTAAACTTCTAAGACCCAAGTTTCCCTCCCTACTACTTTCCCTCTTCCATTCCCATTTGTTGGTGTACCCATGCCATCCTTTTTTTTGTGGTAACCCTAGCAAACCCATTTGCATGGAAATACATTTGCAAGGTTTTGATTTTAATAGTTAACATTTTAAAAATAGCTTAAATACTGCAGGTTTTAAATCCTTGAGCCAGATTTTAAAAGTATGCTAGACACTGACACAAGGACGACACACTATGTTATTCAGCAGTACAGGTACTGGCTCCAAGATGCATCACACTGTGGAGGTATGTGCCCAAAAGTCTTCAGGTAGTAAATGGAGAGTTAGGTGTCTAAGCTAGGAAACAAACAGCTAGATGGGAATTATTTTAACATTTCACTATTTACTCTATGAAATAATGTATGATCACTGAAACTTCAGAGCCAGACACAACTTTCCCTTTGTTGCCTTACAAGTTACATTTGTGATTCATGAAAGGGGAAACTGTTGTGATCTCTTCATGCTATACCTGGTCTGTAGAGCACTCTCTCAGGACATAGGAAGCCTGGGTTATTTTACTCTTCATACCCTGGGATCCCTAAACTTGCATATCTGTTGCAAATCCTCCCAGTTGGATATTTTATTGTGTGATTTATGGACTTAGTTTGATGCTCCAGTTAGTAGATTACTTAAATAAGTGATTCCATCTCATTTGATACAATGTTGCAATTTTAAATTAACATGCTATTGTTTACAATTAGCTGAAAATCACCGGCTTAATCTAGTTGATGCCTTATGTTAAAGTGTTTCATTAGCTAATAAGGAACAATGCAAACATCTGTCAAATGCACAAGTAAAGGAAAATATGGATTTGTGAACCTTTGTATTAGAATTAAGGCCAGCTAAATTTTTATTAATCAAACAAATGTACTTAAATCTAAGAAAATAATACATTCCTTTCTGTGACACTGAAGCTAAGACCTTACTCAATTTTAAAACTTTTTTTCCCTGCTCCTCAATGCAGTGAGCAGAGCTGCAGTTGGCAATAACCACCCTCACAGCACTCTTGTCAAGGGGAGGCAGGTTTGACAGGTTCATCCACAAAAAGAACTCCTCACAATGTGGGCTGAGGTCAACCAGAGGCAGGGCTAGAGAAAGGGGTGGGCACAGGTGCCCCCATACTCTCACTGGAATCAGGCTAGGGTGGTCAGGCTGAAACGTGGTCCTGGCCTTGGGTAAAAGAAGTGTTCCAGGTAGGGTTCATCAGGGAGACTGAAGCTGGGTGGTGTCTTGGGGCACTGACAATCAGGTGAAATAACTCTTCCCTTTTGATCCTAATTTAAACTTCTATGGTATACCCACCCATGAACTTGCTCTTGCTGTCTTTCCATCTACCTTGAATAATCTCATCTATATTATTTTGATATGTAGTAAGGTAAAATAAAGACTGTGTAAAACTGGCATTCCATGTGTTATCAGATATTTCATATTGACATAAGTGACACTATTTGCAAAGTCATCTAAAAGCAACCTAGCATTATTTTGTATCTGCTTTGACCAACAGCTATCTATTGTTTTCCTTTTCTCATAATAGGTTCCGTTGAGCATCATTAAGGGTTTATTTTGTCATTTAACATCAGTGGCAGGAGTGCATGAATATACAATGTTTTAAGTAGTCCACTGCTAGCATTTAAGAAAAAATAATGCTGGTTTGTTGTTTTTATTTTTTTCTTTTTCTTCTCTTTGGGGGTCTTACATGGCTGTAAAAAGGCTTCATTCAGACTTATTATTATCCCTAACAGATACATAATCTTTGGTTCAGGACTTCATCATATAAAGTATTTACTCTTCTAATCCTTTGTCAACAAGAATTTTTTATGAATCCTTGTAAGGCTTCAGGCCATACAGGAATGCTACATTTAAAATTGGACTAGCACAAATCAGAGAAAGATTAAATCTAAGTAGCATGGTTTTGTCTGATATCCATGAATATTTATCAAGCTCTGTACTAACATAAAACCTTTTTTACAAAAATCTAGAACCCTGTGTACGCCCTATCCTAAAAAAATACAGTGAAAAAAAATAATGAAGAAATACATATTAATTCAGTTTTCTGTATCAATACATCAACACATTCAAATATTTGACTGGTCATTATAGCAAAAAAGGTCTCAAAGATTGTGTTACAATAATTAATGCCGAAATGGATAACTATTTATTTTTGCCTAGTGTCTTTTTTAATCTTTTTTTTAATGGTTTACTTAAGTTTTCTTTTATTTTGTTAGAGATTATTTTGATTGTGTTCATACAGAAATAAACAGCAAATGGTTAAATACATACCATGATACTTCATTTGAAACTGACTTAAAGAATTATTATCTTTTTTCCTTTGTCATTATTTTGGGTGGAGAAACCAAAAAAAAGAAGACATAACAAGTTCATAACTTTATTAATTTAAAATATTTGGAAAAAATATCCAAGAAAAAATACAGTCTGTGCATATGCTTTTCCCTCTTATATAGCAAATTGATTTTTAATTCCATGGTTTTTTCCTACCAAACCCAAGGAAACAAGCAAACAAGGAAAGAATTTAGCATGGTGTTTTTCTGCATTGTCAGTAGTACCAGGTTGGTTAGAGTTACACTTACACTTGAGGAGATGGGAAAGGATATAAGCCATTATTTAGTGTGTCAGTTTTCAGTTAAAAAAAAAAATATATTACTAGATTCTTCCCTTAATTTTTATGTGGTATTTATCCTTTAACAGGAAGACTCTACTGCACTGAGAGTAGTATTATGATGTGTCTTCCATGCATCATCCTTCACTATCTGACAGAACTGCTTGCACAGCACAAGCAAGCTTGTGTAAAATATAATTTATTTCAAAAAACCAAGAGGTGAAAAATTAATCACAAAACTAATAGTTTACTCTCCTCATGAAGGGAACATCTTAGACTCAACAGGCTAATTGGAACAGTTGCGTCACGTGTCCTGTGCACACACCACTACACACACCCCCCAAGTCAGTATTTATCAAATTTCTCAAATAAATTTCACCTTCTTTATGAAAGGTTATGAAAGTATCTAATGAAGAAAAAACTCTTTCTTTTCAGAAGCCTTTCTAATGATGAAGTGGAGAATACTTCCTAAGTGAATGTGAGCAATCAAGAAGGCATAGAGGAGATGGACACACAAGATATACTTGTGAAGCTCAGGGAAGAGGTAAAGTGTCTGACTGCTGCAAAGAAAGCTTAATTTATCTCAGCACAAAGGAAATGAGAAGGTGGCCTTTATTTCAGATAATGACCATATCAGCTGATTAGGTCAACTGATTGTGTAAATGACCATCCCTGAGTTAATCAAAATGATGTGAATATCTTCCTCAGCTAGCTATACTGGAATAAGGAAAATGTACATGTGGCTCAATCCAACAAATATTAGCAAAGCAGCAAAACCCAAAATTAACTTTGAAAAAAACCAAAGTACTTGAGCTGGCTTTAACCCACAGATTCCTTCCTAGTAATTGGCAATGCCCAAAATAGGAAGTCAGGCGTTCATGCTGGTATGCCCAGTGGGATTCGCAAATGTAGAGTGCAAGTGTGTGAGCGGTGTGTGTCTACAAACAGGACCAAGCTGGACCAGTTGACAGGTAGGGGACATATGCAATGGTTGAGACCCCAGGATTCAGACAGAGATACTGTGCAGACAGAGGGATGTGCTGGTGGTTCAGGGATCCATGAATATGCACGTTTGTGAACCTGAAGGGTGTCCTATATATGCCAGCATGAAGAAGAGGATGGGGACTTAACTGTAGATATAGGATCCAAAAAATGTATAGTCAGTACTGTCAGTGTCCTCTATGTGTCTCTGTGCCTGCATGTTTCTGTGCTACAAGTTTCTCTTCACTAGTGGTTGAACCTACAAATAGGAAGGCAGCAGTTGTGTTCAAGGCCTGGGTCCCTAGGTGCATCAGGCAGGGCTTCAGCTTCCTTCCTCTGAGAGGAAGTCATGGGCCTGAAGCTGCTGGAGGTGGTGGCTGCTTCTGACACACCTTAATAAGATGGTTATGCTGCCATTCAGAGGAACCTAGATGAGCTGGAGAACTGGGCTGAAAGGAATGACAATTTAATTTCAACATAGGCAAATGCAAAGTCTTGCACCTTGGGAGAAATTATCACACACATTAGTAAAGGCTGGGGGACAACAGGCTGGAAAGCAGCTTGACAGAAGAGGGTTGGGGGTTCTGGTGGACAATAAACTGCCAATGAGACAGCAGTGCATCCTTGTTGCAATGGTGGCTAACAGTCTCCTGGGCTCCATCAGGAAGAACAAAGTCACCTGGTCACAGGAGGTGATCCTTCCTCTCTACTCAGCACCAGTAATGCTGCATATGGAATTGTGTGTCTAGGTCTGGGCTCTCCAGTAAAAGAAAGACATGAACATACTAAAGTGAGTCCAGAGAAAAGCCATGAAGACAGTTAAGGGACTGGAACACCTGTCCTACAAGAAGAAGCTGAGAGATCTGGGACTGTTTTGCCAGAAGAAAAGAAAGCTCAGGGGAGATCTTGGTGTGTATAAATACTTGAAGGATAGGTGTGAAGAAGGTGACAGTGACAGGCCAAGAGTCAATGGGGACTGGTTGACCCACAGGAAATTCTGCTTCAACACCAGAAAAAAATCTTTTTTTTACTCTGATCAAAATTCTAGAACAGGTTGCCAGGAAAAGTTGTGGTCAAGACTCCATTCCTGGTGATATTCGAACCTGACTGGACACAGCCATGAGCAACGTCCTGTAGTTGACCCTTCTCTGAGCAGTTCAGACTAGATGGTCTTCAGAGGTCCCTGCTGTCTTTAACTATTTTGTGATTCTGTTTTTCCATGTAGCTATCCTAAAACAGTAGTTTTTTCTCAACTTTCATTTATCAACTTTTTAGTTATCAACTTTTTTTTTTTTTTAATTAATCATTGAGAATGGAATTCCTAAAAAGCATAGCAATGTTGTGCCTAAAGTAAATACATGTAAGTAGACACAATTCCTACACAAGAGAAAACTGGATATGTCATAAGAAGAACCGTAAAAAGTAATCTCAGAGTCAAAATAATTCAGCAGCTCTGAAGTATAATGTAAGTCAAACATTGGTTAATATTTTGCCTTTTCTAGCTTGAGGCAATTTCTGGTGTATGCTTGTATTGAGTATTACTGTTAGCTGATGACTTTATGTCTCTTAAAATATTTGAGTTATTGTGTTCTACTCTAATATTAATACATGTCAGTGCCAAATTGGCAGTTATTAAACTAAATAATGTAATGTAAGCAATTAAGCACATATATATAGGAGATATATAGGAAGACAATCAGAAACTACAAAACAAAAGCAAAATAAAAGCAGCAAAATTAAGAACTAAGGACACCCAAAAGTATTCTGTCTTCCAAAATTTCGTAATTTCAAACACATTTCAAGAATCATTCAGTCTGTCCAATATTCACATTGAGAAACAAGTTGGCTAATCTAGGTGTCATCAGAATATTTTTTGATTGCTTTATTTAGGATTTTCTTCAGATAATGAGGCAATTATACTTTCTTCTCACAATGCAAGAGGAAATCATTCTAGATAATTGGCTGGCATTTATGCTGCTTTTTGTCATTTTTCTTTATTCTGGAGGTAGAGATGATTGTTCTCTTTCACTGAAACATCAGATATTAGGCACTGTTCAAGACCAGAGGAAAGAATAAGAACACACAAAATACAAGTGACATGTTCACCTCAACAGAGACGGAGTCAAAACTTCTGCACAGGATAAGCAGGTTTATTGGTTTGAGCCTGAAAGCAGTGCAACCACTTATCTCCTTGTTGCTTAGATATGTGAATATGTTGCACACATTCATATTCAACATAAGATATGCAATGATATATCTATTCACAGATCAACACCGTATCTAATAAAGCTGTTGTCCACACTACTCTTTGAAACAATGCTGCTTATGTAAAAATATCCAATACTGTGTAATCATGGCTTGTCCTGGTTAGAGGTAAAACAGAACTTTTTTTTTTTTTTTTCCAGTAATTTTACTTTGCAGCTATGCCTCTTCTAACTAACTGAGCTCTCTGAAATTAAAGGCATATTTTTAAGACAGTGTCTGCTTCCAGTGTGATAAGGCCTGATTGTTTATAATTTATGCCAAGAAATTTTATGCATAGAGGCTCCTGCTTATACTTATTGCTGTATCAACCAAGGTCAACTAACTTTGCTGTATGTCTTGTTGGAGGGTCAGAAACAGAAAAGTATAAAGGGGATCACACCTGCAGGGAGAAGTGGACAGGACAAGTGACCTAAAATTAACCAGGTGGGCAAGAGCATCTGTTATTCATTTCAGTGGCCAGTCCAGCCCAAACCACAACATGGCCAAAAGAGTGTCTCAAAAAAACACCCAGACAGAGCTGTAAGGCATGGCACAGGGTCTATAAGAGAGCTTCATTTTACTGAAAGAGAAATTGGAGGACAGTTAAAATAGTGAAGACAACTTTTCAAATGACACTAAATTATTTTCTGTGACTAAATGAATGCTACCCATATAAATGCATATACATGTAGAGTTCTTAGTCAAAGTCTTATTATATAAGACATTCCCAAAGGTTAGCACATAGGTGAAGCAAAGAGACTTGCATGGACCCTGGGTCCTTTTAGGAAAACATTAGGTGGATACTTTACATACTGTAGGATATCTCAAGCGATACTAGATGTGTGTGTGTTTAAGTCACCAAATGGGGACATAGACATGCCCAGGCTTTCTACACAGTGTGCTTCAGTTTGAGATTATAGTACCTAAATTTAGGTGGACACAATCATATGTGTATGTCTGAACTAGGTTTTAACCTCCAATTGTAATTAATGCAGATATAACCAGTATTGTCACTAGAGCCTAGAAATAAATTTCATGCACCCTAATATTGACATTTAGGAACAGGAAGCCAAATACCTGTTGAAACTTGAGATCTTAAACTGTCTCCAGTGTTTATTAGAGGACTTATCAGTCCTCAAGTGCTGCAGAAAGAATATGGGTGTTGAACTGACTTTTGTGAATTCCTTTATTCAGGTATGGTCCCAAAAGTCATCATTCTATTTTTAATTTTTATGATGCTAAACTTACCTGTGTGAATCTAGTCTGTGTTTCTAAAAGCACCAATGGCAAGGAGCTCACATAGTTTTTTTATGTAGTTGTTTTTCCTTAATGAATTTTCAAATAGAACTGCACAGATCTATTCATATATACATTCCACATATAAATGAATTAATGACTCAATCAATAAATCAAAAAAACAAACCTCTAGTTTCTTTCCTACAGATTAGAGAGACTGACTACCTGTCCTGGCTTGAGAGACATAGGACTAACTTTTCTTCTAATGCTGGGGAAAATTGCACTTTTAGAAGACTCTAGGGTCTGAATTCATGAAAATATTTATTTTATGGACAACCAGGCTCTGTGAGATTCAAGGTCTCAGTGGTTTTGAGCTTTGACAGGTGCAGGGAAAAGGAGGAGCAAGGCCTGGGCATTTGACCCAAGATGGCCAACAGGATCATTCATATATATATACACATATATACACATATATATATATACCATGAATGTCACATTCAATATGTTAGAAAAATCTGCTGTGTAGTCCTTTCTCCCTAGATGACAGTGGTCCAGCCAACTTCTTGGCTTGGTGCTGAACCCTTGAGGTACTCATTTCCTCCTGAAGCCATCGCACTCTCAGTATCCGATGCTTGCTGTCCACTGCTGGGAGTGCAGAGCTTCCTGCTGATATAATTGGCTGAGTATAATTTTTGTATATCTTATATCAGTAGTGGGATCAATACTGGTTCTTTAGAGTTATTGTTAATTTTTTAGTTTTAGTCTATTAAATCTATTTACATTTCAACCCATGTGTTTCTTTGTGTTCCCTGATTCCCCTTTTCTGTGTGGGGAGGGGTCATTAGGTGATAGAATAATTGAACGACAATAAATTGTTATGGGTTTTCTCAAACCATAACACCACCTTTTTTCACTTTTTGAACCTACTGACAGCTTCTAAAATTCCTTGAAATGGGACATTGATCTGAATACCTGTAATAGTAGGCATAGTGCATAATATACACGCTGGTGTTTCAGAAACATATAACACTTGGTAAACCTTGTTAAAACATGTTTAATTGCACAATCAACCTAATGAGCACATTTTCAACACCACACTGTGGGGTGATGGAGCACTGGAACAGGCTGTCCAGGGAGGTTGTGGAATCCCCTTCTCTGGAGATCTTTATGACCTGCCTAGATGTAGTTCTGAGTGATGTGCTCTAGTCAATCCTGCTTTAGCAAGCAAGTTGGATTAGATGATCTCTAGAGGTCCCTATATTAAATATTAATGTTTTCATAATAAGACAATATTTATTGCTCCTTCATTGAAAGAAAAGCTACCCCAAAATAATCCAGTACTTTCAAAGGGAAGAGGATATGTTAACTACACAAAACATTAATTCACTTAACTTTTTATGACAATAATTTGTTATTATATGTAGCAATATCATAACTAACATGCTATAGGTAATTGGCCTCCAATGGTTATGCTGGCTCCATAGGCCTGTATTTATTATCAGGCTTGGTTTTTTTTCTTTGAGTTAATAAATAATTGTTTCAGCCAATCTCTAAATGAATCAAAAATTCAAAGCTGGATTGGATGACTGTTTCTTTTGTTGTTCCAGTTACCTCACATCCCATTCTGTAGAAAAAACTATTATACATGTTTGTGTTACTGTTAGGTTACTGATTGTCATCAGCTTTTACTGTTTTGGAAGGGAGATTATTTTTTCAGCATAAATGCAGAATAATATTAATGTTAGTAGTTTGAATGCTAATACAAAAGTTGGGTATGAGTAGTCAGATTTTAATTTTTCAAAGTAAAAATAAAAAATTAAAAAGGAAAGGATGAAAAAAGTAATTTCTGAAGCTGAAATCTATTCAGCTGAGTGAGCTGGAGTAGAAGTTACAAATACAGAAGAATAGCATTGGGATAACAGAGCTACACTGTGTGCTTGCAACACACCAATATCTTGAAAAGAAATAAGATTTGAAGTGAAATTCCATTCTGCAAAATCACATGTACTGCTTCAATCCAGGTGTACTTTTTGGGTGAACCAATTGTCCTCCTTTGAGTCTGAATCTGATTGCAGTTTTGGGTATAATTTGCTTCTTCAACCACTCTGTATACTTCATGAGTTAGTCTTGACTAACAGTGGCTTTCACAACACTCCAACACTGCACATTTAGACTTTGGACCACTGAACATCACTGACACACTGTTGTCAAACACTGTGGCATGCATCACAGCTTTGGTATCACAGTGTAAAATAACTAGTCCAATAAACTCAGACATGATTCTCAGAGAATTTCAAGTTCTTTGAACTGAAAATGAAAAACTCTCAGAGAAGACCTATGTGGATCGATACCCAGTGTGAACAACCTACTTTGAAAACATTGGCTTAGTGACCAAGAATAGCTTGAGATATATATATGTAAATATATGTATAATTTTTTTTTAATACAAATGCAGACTCTGCTGCTGTCTCTGTACTGCACTCTTTTTCGTGGTCAGATGTCCTACTTCTGACCAACTAATGATTTATAGCACATTAACCCACTGTTTTCTTAACCATTTCTCTCTCTCCTGATTTATTCATTACTCCTACAGCTTTGATTTCTTGCTCATTCCATACCATGTGTACTTCTGAGCTATTTCTTTAAGCACCAGTCTGGCTTTAAGGAGTTCAGAAGATGGTGGTGGTGTACAGTGGAGGCAGGCACTTAAAGGTCAGCATTGCCTCAATTTACGCCTTGGAAGATTTTGTCCTGCACTCCTACTAATGTTCATCATTACACAATACTGAAATTTTGACCTTCCAGTGAACATCTGTAGCAAAGCTTGTTGTTATCAAATAGTCAATGCAGAATTACTCAAAGGTCAACTTCTTCCCATTTACCTACTGTTCTAAGAAGTCCTTGTAGCTTTCAACGTTATTGCTCAGTATCAGCCATCCTTCTTAGATTTTTTTCCTGTTATTTCTGTTATTTACTTCTTATGAACAGCAATCATAGCTTTGTAACAATGTCTGAGTTGACATTTGTTTGAATGCAATTTGCAGAAATATCATCAACTCAGAAGATTTTCATTTTGACTTTACTCCACTTTACACAGGTAAGATGATTACTGAAGATCCTGATCAACATGGGGATAAACTACAGAAAGAGGACAAAACAGCTTTTTGGATTTTATCTATTTAATTTGGTAAGAAAAAAACAAGGCCTTTCGTTCCCAAAATAGTTCTTATTTGAGCCATATTCACAAAAGGATTTTATTTTTGTTTCTTGTCCCAAAATAAATATTTATAAATTAATGTAGAATCTGAAATCTTATGTGGCAAAACCTATGATTCATTTAATTCTCAAGGTAAAGAGAAATACAAAGGTTTCTGTAAGACAGTGAGGTGCATGAATCATTAAGACAAGAATGTGTCATTTCATCCATTTAAAAGTTACTGCTGTTGTTAGACAAAATGTCTCATCTTTAGATTATAATGTCACAATAGTTTTGTGTTGGGTTGGGTTTTGGGGTTTTTTTTACTGTGATTTTAATGGACACCTCAAAATCTGTTTAAAAAATTGTTTTACTGACAGTCAGCTGAAACCTGAACTGCTTGACTATAAACCTGAAAGTATTTTAAAAAAATACAGTAAATCAAAAAAAAGAAATATATATATATGAATTTTAATTTTTTTTTAATTTGTTTTTAACAGTTTTTTTACAGAAGTTTGATATAGGCAAAGTACTTGCTGGGTACAAAAAAGATGTGACTTATATTGAACTGTGGCACAAAGGAACATTTCCCATCTTGTAGGTTCAGGTTCTCATCTTAACAGTTTCCAAATATCAAGATGGTCTTAAAACCATGTGCAGGTTCTTTACCATGCATAAAATGCATAAGAAGAAAAACTAGACCACGGAAGGATCTAGAAAAGGCGCACAAGAGATATTTTGATATGGATGATCATGAGATGGGTTGTAGCACACAGTGTACTTGTCTAGCAGTTTAGATGTAGCTTTACTAAGTTCTTTAAGTGTCTAGAATGAGCATTAGTCAGTTAATTTCTTTGCATGAAGGTCTTTAATTTCAGAGTTGTTTCACCTCACCATGTTGGTCAAATGGGTTTTTTGCCTGAAATGTAGACTTAAAGTCTCAAAGAGAGAAGTAATCACCTCTCTGTTTTGGTTTGGTTTGGTTTTGGTTGGTTGGTTGGTTGGTTGGTTGGTTGGTTGGTTGGTTGGTTGGTTGGGGTTTTCTTGGTTGGTTGGTTGGTTTTTGTCTGCTAGGAAAGAAACTTACTGCAGCATTCTAAATAGAAAATACATGAATAAAGTACAGAGAATTATATTTTTGAAGAACTCACACAACTACTTCATTTGTAATCTAAGAAATACACACTTTCAAAGCAAGCTGTATGTTTTTGATTGGTCATGTGAATCATTCTACATAGTGTATGCAGCTATGTAGCAGCTTTATTTCCTTATTGATTTATTGGTATTGATTTTTAATGGGATTCATTCAGAACATTGGGAAGTTATAAAATGTAGATATTATAAGCTTAAAAAAAAATGTNTATTTAAAAAAATTAAGCTTCTCAAGTTTATGCCATATAAGATTCTATCACGAGGGGAATTCTTCCTTTCACCCTTCTTCTCCCCATTCCATTCCAATTATTGTGATGCACCAATTAAATTCATATAAGATAAGAAGAGATGCTATCTTCACCCCAAATTCTCCAGATTCTTTCATAATCATTGAGGAGCTGCTGTCAGTTAAGAGAAATTGCATGCCAAAGACAGGTATGTAGATCAA
Organism: Jacana jacana; assembly: GCA_013400555.1. NCBI lineage: Eukaryota > Metazoa > Chordata > Aves > Charadriiformes > Jacanidae > Jacana > Jacana jacana. The sequence continues at coordinate 23,550 of VZTM01002752.1, read as the reverse complement.
GCAAGTTATGCCTCTTCTTGAATTATTTTTAATAGTTATTTTAAAGTTCTTTAATCAGTGACAATAAGGAACATGAGGAAACTGGTCTCCTCAGTCTGTAGCAGCTTTTCCACTAGCACATATTCCTTGCCAGTAATGAGAAGCAGCTATTAAATGAATATTTTCTTCATTAAGTCTGAAGACAATTATGAAAGAAAATGAGGGAATGTGAACCAGAAGACATCCTTTTTTAAAGAAAACAGATGTATCCAAAATTTTCATGAACAGTAAGAATTTACAATGGAAAACATTTTCATTTTGATGCCACTAAAAACAAATCATTACATTGTTTTTATTTATCAATTTATTTAATAATCAGCTTTCTCCCTAAAACTCTTTTTCTTCCAAAATAATTTTGGACTGATTAAAATGCACTGCATAATTATATCCCTGAAAAAAATCTACATTGATCTTAATGAAAAAAACTTTTTCAGTAAAATTCATCAGTGGAATATTTTCTGGTATCTGTAATAGCCATTTTCATTCTAACCTACTAACATTACTACCTATTTTAGCTGGTGTATGTTCTAAAAAGCAAGTTAGGGGAATTCAGCTTGTTTATGTAGTAGATTTCAGATTAAATCCATTCTGATCTAAGACCCTTCTTCTCTTTTTCAAACTCCTTTATTTTAGTTCTCATTGCCAATGGAAAAACTCTCAGAACAAACACTTTCTTCATTACCAGATTTCATTAATAAATCAATAGTATTTGTTTTATTACACTAATTAGCAGATGCTTTGTCCCAAACTTTAAATCCTTGTCCTATCAGAAAATTTTTGGGTGTAATATCTTTCAACATAGTATTGCATTTTTATATGTTTATGCAACATTCCACTAATGAGCATCTCAGTCCCAAATGAGGCTTGTAAATGCAATGTTACTGTAAATATTTAAAGTTATATTGTCTCAGTCAGAATACTGGAATATATTTAGACATATATGAGGAATGTACACAGTCAGAGAAAATATTAAATATCAATATTAAAATTCATGCCCTTTTCTTCATTCATCTGTTTATTTACAGAAGTGAAAGAGGAGTGTAATGTAAGCCTTCCCAGTAAGAAACATCTAAGACTTCTGATTTAAGACCTTCTGAGTTTTTTGTTATGATGTGACTTCTAATGGCTAACACAATTTTGGTAATGAGCACTGTTATTGTGAGATTTTGTCTTGGCTATATTCTCTCTTTTTTTGAACTTTCCTGGTCCTCACTGCTAATGTTGTAATACTTTCAACAAATACTTTATATTAATTCTAATCATGGTATTTCTGAAAACGGTGTATCATTAGTGATTTTTACCAAATCCTTCCATTTATTGTCATGCTGCTATTGTGCCACTAGTGCTCACTCTCAAATTGTGTGAATTATCCTGGGAATAATACATCTTTTTCATCTAATTCTGAGTCTGATTTATCTATTATTTTACCTTTAGGAGGAGGTAAAGTCATTTAATCATTGTGCTTCTTAAAAGCATTAGATTTATATTTGGATCTACTTTCTGTTTCTCTTGGGCTTTGTAGGTAGTGTTCTCAGTCAAAGGCAATGAATTACCTGACAGTGAATACACTTCTCCTATCATACTTGTTCCTCAAGATAAAAAACATCGCATGCTTCCAGTGTGATTTTTACACAGATCATAAGAGAAGCTTGCAGGCACCCTTCACAGACTGGCTTGGGCATCACCCTTACGTCATTATTAATAAAAAAAGGCAAACCCAGACAATAATTTTCAATGAACTTTAGGCTATTTAGGTTTAGACTTTAGGTTATTGCATTTATAGTTGACTGAAAGACTTACACATTGGATTTTACTCAACTTTTAAAATATGCCTGCAGGATTGAGAGATTTTTGGAGCCAGTGTAAATGAGGAGCTGTACAAAAGGGCCGCAGGAGCTAGGACACAGGGAGAGGAAACAGAATGAGGACATCACAATCAATGAGGAAGTGATCAGTGACCTGCTATGCTGCCTAGATGCACACAAGTCTATGGGACCGGATGGGTTACACCCAAGAGTGCTGAAAGAGATGGCAGATGTGCTGGCCAAGCCTCTCTCCATCATCTTCCTTAAATCGTGGCTGACTGGAAAGGCCCCCATGGACTGGAAGGTGGCAAATCATAGAATCATAGAAATCATAGAAATGTAACAACCATCTATAAGAAGGGCAGAAGGGAAAATCCAGGAAACTATAGACCTGTCAGTCTGACCTCGATACCAGGGAAAATTATGGAACAGATCATCTTGAGTGCTATCACCAGCCATGTGATGAGCAGCCAGGGGATCAGGCCTAGTCAGCATGGGTTTATGAAAGGCAAGTCCTGCCTGACGAACCTGATCTCCTTCTATG
>VZTM01002752.1:0-20524 GCA_013400555.1 Jacana jacana | reverse complement strand
CAGTCAGACCCTGGAGAAGTCACCATGGACACAGCAAACGCTCTTCCTAGTTTAAAATAAAGAAAACATACTTTCTAGGCTGTGCATCTCTGCAACACTCATGGAAAACCTCTCAAAAAGGAAAAAAAAAAAAAAAAAAGAAGTCACTGTCAGAAGGTGTTCTGAAACATTAAGAAGTTCAGTGCATAAAAGGGACTTGTCTGCTGAGTTGAAGAAAGTCGTAATAGTTTCAGATTTCTAGCAGGGCTTTAGAACATTACAACTAAGAGCAGATAACTTTGCTATAAGTATGAACTTCAAAAGATGGCTTTCAGTCCATTAGTGCCAAAAGAAAATCTGGAAAAACCAATTTCAGCAATTTTTGTGCATTAAACAATTTAAAATAATACAGGAAAAAGAGAGTAGGTTGTGACACAACCAGTGTTACTCTATATAGCTGTGGGTTTCTAAAGCACACTTTATTCAATCATTCTTTCATCAGTTGCATTAGCTGTCCGGGTTGAGTTAAATAATACTATAGACTTCCAAAAAATAGGTTAAAAGACTCTTTGTACAGGTTAAGAAGTCAACCACTCACAAAACTTAAAAAAGCTGCAGTTCAGGCTCTGTCTGTGACCTTATTTTGGTTCCTCTGTGTACCTATAGTCTTTAATTAGATGCTCTCAGATGATTTTTCTAGAAGCTGCTGGCATCACTGAGTATGTGGAACAGGCTATTCTTACTTGGCATGAAACAACTCGATAATTTCCTATCTTTTCCCTGGTAAACATATGCCTTATTTATGACACAATATTCAAAACATATTAATAATATGGGAACGATTTGTCCTGGAATTTTTCCATGTCCCCTTTATGATAATACTCAACATTATATTAAACACTAGTGAATGCATGTTAATGACATCCTTGTGAGATAAGCATGCATCATTCTCTCCACTGTACATATGAGGAACAAAGGCACAGAGATATTATCCTCTGTTTCAGAATTTAAAAAAATAAAAATAAAAATCCCAAACACTAAACTGTAATTTATCTGCTCAGAATAAACAAAACATTATTTCACTACCAGCTCTAAATGTACAGTTTGACAATCAGGGTTTTAAAGGTTGACTGTCTCAAGAATGTGGGATAGAATTAATCCCATCGATATTTACAGATGTGGTTCTGACCCACAGTCTTGACTAATTTTAAATGTCCAAGTTAACTGAGAGTTGAGGGTTCCAGTTCCAGCTGTCATCAGTGGAGGTCTGGGGACTGACTGTGTTTCCTAAATATGGGTCTTAAGTGCTATTTGAAATATATTAGGCTACATGAGACCTTAGCTCATGACACAGATTCATGGAAGACCTGTGTATGTCTACATTGGCACCTGGAATCCAGGTTGGATTTGGAAGGGCATCTCAATGTCATTAAATGCCTCTGAATACACAAGGCTGAATTCCACCCCCAATTATTTTATTGAAGGAAGCTGGAGAGCTGTTAGTTAATCTTAAAAATTAAATGAGGCATCTCTTCAGAAGGATCCAGCTGACTGGAAATGTTGGTGTCAACTGCTGGATGAGTGATGGTGAAGTATCCTATTTGGTCCGTGGTTGCTGTTCCAGAATCATAGAATCATAGAATCATAGAAGAACATACGTCCCCTGTAGTTCCTTTGTCATATCTGCCAGCCATGTGTAAGACTGTCAAATACTCTTCAGATTTTCAAATTGCACAAGTACGTATATATAGCTCAGATAGCTGAGTTGAGTCCCATAGAGAATGACCGAGTCCATCTTGAGATGGACAGCAAATATAAGCAATTTGAATTTATACAGGATATGTTTTTGGTATACATGTAGAGATGGAGGAGGTGTTTTCTACAATGTGCCTTGGAAAAGTGTGCTATATTGAAGTAGCAGCGTTGGTTTTTGGGGTTTTTTGGGGTTTTTTTGGGGGGAAGGGGGAGGAGAGTTGTTTGTTTGTTTGCTTGTTTGTTTTCTCCTGTGGTGCTTTGTTTGGCCATATTTCTGTCGGTAAAACTCCTTCTTGACTTCAGCTCCCTATTTTTCTTCTATTCTATACACATACCGGTGCACTCTTCCAGCTTCTGATCCTTGTTCATACTCTTGTAAATATCTATTTGACACCACACTGACCTACTCATAGCATATATTTTGACTTCCTTGCCCATCTAATTTGTGTTTCACTCAAGTGTTATAGGTTGTTTCTTTTTCTTTGTTTCAGGCTTTTTGCCTCAGGATACTTCCTTTTACTTTTTTGGCCCTGGTTCATCACCAAATTCCTGTACCTTATCCTAAGATCTTTTCAATCTTCTGAATCTTTTTGAAAACTGAGAAATACAGTTTTTGTCTTCCATATTTTGTACCTTCAGCATTGTGTTAGCTCTTTATCCCTCCTATGGAAGACATAATAACAAGGAAGTGCTCAATGATAATCTCTGTAGTACCTGAATCCATTCTGGGTCAGAAAGAGCAAAATCAATCATGGTGAGTAACTGCTTTCCTTGCTCTTGTTCCTAGACTCTTGTAGGCTGTTTTATTCCAACGATAGATCTAACATGGAGCTACTCAGGCAGAATGGCTAAAATTTGGTAGTTTTAAACATCTCCTGACTTATTCTCAAATAACATGTAAATTATTTGATAAATACTGTCAGTCTTGCCAATAATATATTTTCACATCAGCTGCCAGAATTTCCATAGGAAAGGGAATGGAGAGGAATTTGAAAGATAATGACCAATATATTTAAAAATGTTAACATGCCTATATGGAATTATATGTTTTATTTCACATAAAAAGAATAAAAAATAATAATAAAAATGTCTTTGATAAAACCAGTCTTTTTTACTTATTCTTGTTCTGAACAGGTAGCAGCCTGAATAGCTGTAGTTACACCTTTATTTGTGATTTTTTGTCTGTGTCTATCCTCTTACATAAAACAGAGTAAGAAACTGATGATTATGCATCCACAGTTTTTAAGACTACTGACTTTTTATGGGATAAAATGCTTTGGAGCTGATCAAAACAAATTCAAGGTGTAAGCTACCACATGAACAATGCAGTTTGTCAGGAGGCCAACTTTTGATCTTATTCTCTGGCCTTCTTTCGTCTGTCATACTATGTGTATCTTCCAGAGTCACCTCTTCGTGCTGCTTCTCATGCTGACAAAGCATTCTGGCACTCATTCCTAGCTATATTATGTTCAAAGATTCTTGTATGCCTACATTTGCACCTTAATTCAGTTACCAAAACATTGAAAACTACACTATTTGAGATAACAAAAGATTTTGAGGTTTTGTGCATGACTTCAAGGTGCTGGTACAGAAGTATGAGTCACCCATAGGTCTGCTGGAAAATGTTGTATTCCCCTGAGTGTGTCTTACATAAACTAGAATCCTTCAAATGTCAGTAGATGCCTGCATTAGGTAACAGAACTAAACCCATGACTGGACAGTTTTCGGTCCCCATCACAGATATCCCAAAGTGGGTAAATACTGGTATGTTTCTGTGAGATAACTATCTACATGACAATCATGGCTAGTGGAGACCTAGTCAATATTGCCAGTGAAATCTGTTGCACCAATGAACATGTATTTGCTATATTTATGAATAACAAACCCACAGCTTATAAGGCACTTTAGATCATACATTTCTATTGGAAGTCCATAAGCAAAAAAAAAAAACCAGAAGAAAATTACTTGAAGCACTAGTCTGAATTTTCAAACAAAATTATATAAGAATGCAGTGCAGTTCATGCAAGCAGTGAGTTGACAAGGAAGGTTCATAGACAGTATATGTCCTAGTGTTATGTCACTCTGCACTATACAAACTGTATTTGTTGTTGTGTGTAATGGAGTTAAAAGCATATGGATCCTTGTGAAGGATACGGATTTAGTATTTTTCATTTAACTTCCGCACAGCTAACCCTTGAAAAGTGGTTCAGTGAGGCCAAAGCAACTCTCTTTAGACATGCTTTTAGAAGTTTCTTGACCTCTTCTTCTGAAAATGTTTAATGTAACAAGATATTAAAATCACTATAAGCAAATAAATGGATGCAGATTATCTTTCTTAACTTACTATTGAAATTTTAACACAACACTTCCAGAAACTGAATCCATCAATATTCAGGGTCAGGATAACATAGGGTCTGCAGGCAAAATTGATTATATAGCAGGTTGTTCAAAATGGGAGTACATTATTATCACCGAAAAACAATGTAAGAATATATTACTATGAAGTAAGCTACAAGAATAACCATTAGACACATTTGAAAACTATAATCATAATCTCTTATTTGCACTATTATAATTTAAATATTCATAAAACTAACTGAAGGAATTGGGTCAAGGGAGAAGGAAAGTCTGTGGCTGAAAAACATATGGAGATGTATCATATGACTTTGAGGGACATCAGGNTATATTATATTCACTAATTACACAATTTAGTTTATTGCCTGTATAACATCTCATAACATATTCTCAACTACAAAATAGTTAACTTTTAATATCTATCAGACCTCTAAAGACATTTCCATCATAGTTCTCTGTCACTAAAACAAACTCCATAACTTCATTGAGTTCATTAAATATGAGCCTGCTCTCCAGCCAAGTACATCAAATAGATTTATCATAGAATCATAGAATGGTTAGAATTGGAAGGGACCTTTAAGATCATCGAGTTTCAACCCCCCTGCCATGGGCAGGGACACCTCCCACTAGAGCAACTTGCTCTAAGCCCCTTCCAGCCTGATCTGGAACACTTCCAGGAATGGGGCATCCACAACTTCCCTGGGCAACTTGTTCCACTGCCTCACCACCCTCACAGTAATGAATGTATTTCTGGTATCTAATTTCTTCCAGTTTAAAGCCATAACCTCTTTTTCTATCACTACACTTCCTGACAAAGAGTCCCTCTCCAGCTCTCCTGTAGGCTTCCTTCATCTTAGACTTTCTCATAATTCTCATGCTTCCTTATTACTCAGAGGATAAATTACTGCCACATAGTCTTTTACATAAAATCAACAAGTTATTGTAGGTGTTCTAGATTATTTTTTTTTCTGCAGAAACACATGGAGTGAGACCTTCTTAGCTGCTCTTGCAAAACACAATTCTGTTCATCAAAAATATTAAGAAATTCAGACCTGAAGCTTTTTTATCTAAAGTTTTGCTTCTTCATCTCATCCTTCACCACATTAATAGGATCAAAATAACTTCATCATACACACAAGAAAGTGTTTTCATTTTGTATTTAAATATGTAACAGTTGTATAATCTAAGGGGAGGGGGAGGAAATGTAGGTGTTAATGCCACATTTAATTAAAGGTCATTTAAATTACACTGCTTTGTAAGAAAGTTAAGACAATATAACCATCAACCAGCAACTTAAAAACAATTAATATTACATGAGTGGGTATTTTTAATTCATAACGGGGTAAAAAATTTAAGGAATATTCAGTGAAACTCCTTATGGGCCAAATGCTGATTTGCAAAACACACTTATGTGCAATTGACTGTGTAACCAGAAAAATTAAACCAAGCAATCAAGCTATCAGCCAAATACACAAGGAGAGGAGAGCAATCAAAAGTAGCTTTCCAAATGTATTCAGTGTATTTACATGTAAAAGAATCCTTAGCACCATCCAGCTCAATAGGACCTTTTTGTACTGAAAGATTAAATAAAATTAACATAGTTAATTTAGGATTCACATTCTATTTCATTATCTCTTTTTTTACATATATTATGTAGCATGGAATTGAATCAAAGGAGTTGATGTACTGATGACCACTGTAATTTACTTAACTATAAACTGAATGTAATTCAGCTAGATAATACAAACTGCTAATATTTTGCATATGGTAAAATTTGGTCATGCTTTATGTGACTAGAACCTTGCTAGTTTCTGTTCCAGGATCAAAGACCTGATCTGAAGGAAACATTGTCATACCTTCCCTCTAAACAGAGTAGAACTTTTAATATTACCATAGAGTAGTTTAAACACATCCATAAGGTAATGAAATATGTCTGTGAATATGCATGTGCCACTGAATTTAAGCTTTAAAGATTATGCTTGAGAATAGTTGCAAAATAGTACATAGCTTCAATTTCTAAGAGATGCAGAAGACTAATTATTTTGCTGGACAGAGACCTCAACGAACAGGAAAATATTTTATTACTCTTTTTGGATTACTTTGGGTGGTTGTTTTTTAGTTAGTTAGTTTGTTTGTAATAAACTCTTTCTTTATACCCCTTCCAGACACTATTTACTTAATTCTTTTACTTACCACTGTTCCAACCCCTTGAATAGAAACTATTTAACAGTTAAATGAAACTTCTGTGTCCTTCTTCGTGTGAACTAGATCTTCCATGGAAAATTAAAAAACTAATTTTATACATCCGAAATGCTTACTTACACAGCAAATCACTTTGCTCTGTGATTTTTATTTCAGAAAAAGAACTGGAATTTGCAGCCATTAAACTCTGTATTTTCAAATTCTGCTGTTTAGTGTTATAGGGATATGCTTTTTGTGCCTTGCTTAACTGTCTTTTCTTATATCTGGATTTCCAGGTTTTCAGTCTGAACAAAACTAACATCTAAAATTTTGCTTATTAGAAGAGCATTATTAGTCATGTTATTCAATATTTGATTTCTACTAAAAGTAATTCATACTTTATTGTGCGTTTCTTCAGAAACAATTACAAAGCTAATTCTTTTCATATTTACATTTCAGAAGCATTATATAAAATTTAAATATTATGTTCATACACAGCATTTCACTACATGGCAAAAATACATTGCAGATAGCTTTCTTTTTTCCCAACTCATGTTAAAATTATTATCAAAATTAAAGTTAGACATTAAAAAAGCAGGAGATTCAAAAACATAGATCCTTTAAAAACATTTCCAAGTAAAAGTTTAATTATTTGGCTTGCAGATGGAAATATTTTAGCTGTATTTTTTTCCAGAAACTTATTTTCAGCAGTTTTGATCTGATTAGCCTCAAAAAATCAATGTTTTTTTCATAAAACATAAAATTTCTATGAAGATCTAAAGAACTGTAGACTTGATTAGGCTAAAATGAGTATATTTAGATATGTAAAACCTACAGAACTTTAAATCATAGAATCATCATAGAATGGTTGAGTTGGAAAGGATGTTAAAGATCATTGAGTTCCAACCCCTCTGCTGTGGGCAGAGGCACCTTCCAGAAGACCAGATTGCTCAAAGCTCCATCCAGCCTGGCCTTGAACTCTTCCAGGAATAGGGCATCCAAAACTTCCCAGGGCAACCTGTTCCAGTGTCTTACCACCCCACAGTAAAATATTTATTTCTAATATTTAATCTACATCTACTATCTTTGTTGTTGTATCTACTATCTTTTGAAGTTGCTGTACTATCTTTGAGCAACCTGCTCTAGTGAGAGCCATGGCAGGGGGGTTGGAACTTGATGGTCTTTAAGGTCCCTTCCAACTCTTACCATTCTGTGATTCTATGATTCTATGATCTTAGTTTAAAACTGTAACCCCTTGTCATATCATATAATATCATATACTTCCTGATAAAGAGTCCCTCCCCATCTTTCCTGTAGGCCCTCTTTAAGTTCTGGAAGGCCATTGTAAGTTATCCTCAGAGTCTTCTCCAGACTGAACAACCCCAATTCCCTCAGCCTTTACTTATAGGAGAGATGTTCCAACCCTCTGATCACTTTTGTGGCCCTCCGCTGGACCCATTCCAGGGTTTGTTAAAACTATAAATATAGTATTTAGACAAAAACAAACAAACAAACAAACAAAACACAACAAAAACCTAAACAAACAAAGCATATTAAGGGGAAAATCTAGGTCTCAAATAAAATATGATGGATGAAAATGCAGAAGTAAGACAATGTAACAGTGATTATCATGCTCTAATAAAGAAAAAATACTATCAGAATAACCTGTTTCCTCTACCAGACATTATTTCTAGTGCAATTTCAGTTGCAAAATATGACAGTATGTTTACTAATATATGTGGAGAATATGGTGAAAAGAAAGGAGGCACAACAGTGTTTCAACAGAAGACGATGAAATGTATGCAGAAATTAATAAAAAAAAGCAAAACAATTTAAAAAACAAACTTGACTAGATGCGTTGGATGTGTGCAGGTATATGTGTGTGTGTGAAACTAGCATTAACACAAGCAAAATCACACTCTCAAATTGCATTTTTTGTCTGGTGACTCTTAAGAAAAAATCCAGAGTTAGTGTCTGAGTCAGATCACCAAGCTATTTGGGGTTATTTTCCCTGTTATTGCACTACTTTTACATTCTATTCCCCTCAATAATTCATACTTTCGAGGAAAGATGTCAAATAATGCAACACTAATTTTTTCTGTAGTCTATGAATGTAAACATTTTCCAGCAATGCGGGACCAGTGAATGCAACCTATTTAGAAAGAAAAGTTACTTAAATCACTGACTGGCTGTATCGCATTTAAATGATTCCAATAGTTTTCAGTTGAATCGCATGCAGGCCTGGTGAATTGAACAGTCTGGCAAGACTAACAGATAAAATTCCAGTGGAAACAATGATCACTCGGTACCTTTCCAAATTTCAGCCAAAGCCAGGTGTAGTGTGGAATCTATTCCACAAGCTTGCAAGCTCGTTAGGGTGTATGGGAAACTGTGTATCACATGGAAGTGTCGACTGATTTTACCAGATAGCAAGATGACAAGCATAATGCTTGAACACCCATATTATTAATAATTGGTATGTTACACATTACTTCACTGATTTGATGGAAGTGAGCAGAGTGAGTGAGGCTTATAGAAAGAGCACATGCATCTAGATATAATCCATGTGCCAAACTTTCCAGTAACATTATACCAGGCACATTTCACAGTATCCATTGTAGTGAGTATTAGGAATTGACTAACTGCTTCAGAAAATAAGTACAGAAACTTCTTTTTTTTTTTAACTTCACAGAATTGGAAAAACATATATGCACTAAGCAGAAAATGAAACAACTTCAAAGAAACAGGATCAAATCTTAGCAACTAGAGATTTTTTTCATCATTACTTAATATTTCTATATGTTTGTAACTCAAATTACTAATTCACTGCACTCTATAACTCAGAATTATATGCTATTACCATTTTTAATTGACATTGAGCTGCCAACACAGACTGTATATTAATTTTAACAAAAGCTCTGCTCAGCAATGTAATTTGCAATTTATGAAGATCCTAAGGCACAGAATCATAACACTATTTACTATATATTTACTGGGTATAGAAGAAATAATATACTTAAGAGAATTTGACTCTTCACATAAATCAAGACTCTTTTCGGTCTTTGAATTTAGGAATCCTCAGCTCCTCATTTTTACATATTTTACTCTTCTGACATATTTTGGACTCCCTTAGGCAGCAATTTATTTTGTGCACTGGATGGGAGAAGAGAGATGCCACAGACTGGCCCCTAAACAGAGAGAACACAGGGCAAAGGAATACCTACAGGTCTGCATATTACTTTGGTCAACATAGAATATTAAATACTGTGTTATAAGTCTCATTGTATTTAAAGACGTATATTTAAAGATATCCATGTGTGTTTTCTCTTCTCCTGGGTAACACTCTAGACAAGATACATAAAGTTGCCAGAAAAATTTAATATCCTTTTTTCCACTTATCTTTAAGGCAATCTGAGGACTACAACAAATAAAAGGAGCACTTCTATGCAGTGATGGTGAATACTAAGTCGAGTACTGTTCAACACCCTCATTAATAATCTGGAAGATGGGCAGAATATACACTTAGCAAGTTTGTGAATGACAGAAAACTGTGAGGAGTGGCTGATACACCAGAGGATTGTGCTGCTATCCAGAGGGACCTTGGATGAGAAGATGGAGCCAAGCTCTTTTCAGTGGTTCCTAGTGACACGACAAGAGACAATGGACCCAAATGGAAAGGAAACATTCTTTGTGAGGATGACTGAACACTTGTACGCATTTCCCAGAGAGGTTGTGAAGTCTCCTTCCTTAGAGATATTAAAAAGCCATATGAACATGTTCCTGAACAACCTGCTGTAGGTGACCCAACTTTGTGTAAGGGAGTGAGACCAGATGACCTCCAGGGGTCTTTTCCTTCCTATCTCAACCATTCTGTGATCCTGTGAATAGCAGTCCGCAAATTACTTGCAATTAAGCCTCTAGTTTCACCTGAGTTAATTCTGATCACCTGAACTAATTTTTTACATGGTTGATGAAAGTCTGAGAAAAGTGAGCCAGAAATGCTACATGATGAACAGCTCCTAAGAGTTAGTAGGACTATGTTTAAGCTTTTCTCATTTCTAAAGTAAATGTTCAAATCAGGATGAAATTAGCTTCCTTTATCCCCTTCTAATCAGCTCCTTTTTTTATTATTTTTTTTTATTTTATTTAAATTGCAAATACCTAGAAAATAAAAGATCAACCAACCAAAAATCTCTTTTTCTGCATTAGTCTAGTCATAAATGTGCTTACTCAAGGTGTAATCCTTTCTCAGAAAGATATTTTCCTACTAAAACCTGGGCAGGTACCTTGCTGCCAGGCTATAGATTATGATGAGTGATGTCAGCCTCATATTTATGAAACATACTCATGAAAGTTAAGGTTTTACAATGGGTACAAGTATCTCTGCTTACAAGTCAACAGCAAATTCAGTTATTGATCAAACTTGGTTTTCTGGAATGTTTACAGACCATGGACCCCAAGGGTCTCTTCCAACCAAAATGGTTCAATTATTCTATGATTCTATGATTCTATATGCTTCTTATTTAAAGAGTTGCTAATTTGTGCAAATAGTAACTATTTCTGTCTTTAGGTGGAAAGAATGTAAATTGCTCCTCACTAATGCAAGATTTACTGGAGCTCTAGGAAATGTTACCATCATGAGGTATGAGGAAGATTTTCTTTTTTTGTATCATTCTGAAGATGATAGCTTTATAAAAACTAGATTTATATTGCACCCATATAAGATTTGCAGTCACAGCAATTCAGATCTGGTGTGAAAATTATGCTTTTTTTCTGACCATTCTCCAGAAGTTTCTGAATACAAAACTCCTTGTAGCAGCAGATTATTGAAATTTTCAAATATATGGTTGAATCATGTCATATATTCTCCAATTACTAATGACAAATAATAAACTTAATATTGTCATTCATGACTACTACAGTTCTCCCCCTATAGAAGTACAAATTTAAAATTGTATTACTTTTTATTTCTCTAATGTTATTTTTATGTTATTCTATTTTTAGACACTAATGCATGTGTTCTTAAGTGAAGAAAGTATTGCTAACTTCGGTCTAAAAACAAAATGAAAAACATTCTTATTCTAACGTGTGGAAGGTTATTCCCATTGTCTCACAAATTTGTCTTCTGCCAGTACTGATACCTTCTCTAAAACATTACTCTGGGGGAATAATCATTACAGGCATGCTTAGTGTGTATATTTACATTTCCTGAAGAAAATAATCATAATAAGTTATGGTTGTTTGTAACCACTCCGTCAGAAATAGTGATTCTCAACCTAACCTTGCAGTACAACATATATTTCACCAAAATAGCCTGAGTGTCAAGTATATCTCGGGAAGTAATTGTTGCTGAAATATTGCAGGAAACTTGGAGATTTCTTGCAAGGTGACAGAAGGCTTGACTCAGCAGTAATCAGTATATGTGGAAGAATATTAGTCACTGCCCATAAATCATTTAGAGATGTTTTCAAATGGCACAACATCGAGGAGACTTGTCCACAATAAGGAGTACAAACTTAATACTGTGTTCAGTTTTGGGCCTCTCACTACAAGAGGGAGCAATGAACCTGCTAACGGGTTTGAAAAAGAAGTCTTATGAGGAGTAGCTGAGAGAACTAGGATTGTTTAGTCTGGAGAATGAAAGGCTGAGGGGACATCTTATCACTTTCTACAACTACCTGAAAGGAGGTTGTAACAATGTAGGTGTCATCCTATTTTCCCAAGTAACAAGTGATAGGAGAAGAGGAAATGGCCTCAAGTTGTGCCAGGGGTGGTTTAGATTGGATATTAGGAAAAATTTCTTCACTGAAAGGGTTATAAAACATTGGAAAGGGATGCCTGGGAAAGTGGTTGAGTAACCACACCTAAAGGTATTTTGGCTTTTAGGGACATGGTTTAGTGGACTTGGCACTGTTATTTATTGTTGGACTTGATCTTAACAGTCTTTTCCAACATAAGCAATTTGAAGATTCTAAGTCACTATAACATTCTTGGCTCAAAAGGAGCTATGACTTCTGTGTTGTCCAAATAGTGCCTCAGGCACATTACCACTGTCAAGGCACCACAAGGACCAGCAGCTCCTTGCCACTGAGGCATTGGAGGTGCTGGAGAATCCCTTGGGACTATGAGGGCTGGGACTAGCAGCCAGGGCCCATCCCACCTCCCCAGCAAGTGCAAACAGGGCACATCAAGGCAGATTCAGAAACTGGGCACCTCCCTGGGGAAGGGCATGAGCCAAGGTTGGGCTGGGGCATAGGCCTACACATGGGCCTGTCTCAGCAGGGCACATGGCTGGGTAGGACAGGACTGTGGGGAGCTGGCGACCACCCTGCTGCAGCTTCTCTAGGGCAGGGGCTGATGATCTTAGGGGACTGAAATGATGTCCTGGACTGTGGACGGGGTGGCAGGAGACCCAGGGAGCTGGACAGGGACACAGGCCTGGAGCTGCCTCCAGGGCCATGACAATACCTTGGTAAAACAGTCTTGCAAGTGTAACATCTCATTTGAGCAAAAACGCAATTCAAGTTTATATGTCATTTATTTAATCTATGATCAGGCTTTCATTTCCTCAAGAAACACAAGTGACCTTTTTATAAAGCTGGAGCTTTTTAAAAGTTAATTTTACTAATATTTGTTTTTTCCAAACTACAAAGGTTAAAATGATCATCTATTCTAACTTCATATCCTGTTATGATGGCTTTAATGTTTCATTAAGAATAGCTTTAAATCAAGTACTTCAATCAGTTCTCTGTAGATGGTGTTTATAATGCTCTGTTTCAGGTTCGAGGAGAGAGACAGAGTTATCAGGAGGCAGATAACCATTTACACCAGTGACAAATTCAATGCAGATGCTGAAACAGCTTGAAATACATATATATTATATTAAGGGTGGCAAATGACATATCTTTTTTTTTTGCATGTTTCCTCTTTTGCCATACATTGTCTTATGTTGGAAGTTGCAGCTCAGTAGGAGGGAGAAAGGCAACCTAGTTGCTCTCTGCTGGCTGTCACATACTGGATAAATGTATAGTCCTTCAGTAGCTAGGGGAGCATTGGTCCTCTCCTGAGACTAGGACGACTCACAAGTCTGTATATGAGTGTGTACTCATAAGAATAGGAGGGACATGCTATGAAGATGCAGAGGTGATATACAGAGAGTTTCTAGGGTTCTCCAGCACACTACATAGAATTATTCACAAGTCCATAAGCCACTAAACATTGCTGTACAAAAAACAAGAATGAAGTGAAGGACACATCTCTGGGGTGAAATAACAAGCAGTGAGGACTTCTAATGCTGCTTTCATTTTGGTTTGATCTGACCCATCCGATCTGAGCTTCTGTTCATTACAAGTCATCATTTTGCAGTTTATCTGCTGATAAAATGTAACCTCAGCAGTTCAGAGACCTTTCAGTATTTTTAGTATCATCACTTTAATGAAAAGTTATTGATACCCACAGCTCTGAATTTGACAGTGCAGATTCTTGAATATTCAGTTATGCATCCCAAAATGAATGCTATGGAATTTCTTGAAGATACGATTGATTCTGATCAGTAGAATCGATAAGACATTCTTTGGAATCACACTGAATAGGCTGAGATTTTTTAGAATCTTTCTTGACTCAATGAGTGCTTTTTATATGTATAAATAAAACATTGCATCAGTATTTTTCAGGATATATGATTTAAATGGAAGATAATAGGACCTACAAATGAATCTGCCTGAGGACATTACCAGATTAAAAATACTTAAAATTAACATTAATATTCTAATATGATTTTCTCCCTTTAATTTAGTGGAAAATAAAATACTATTGCAAATGAGAGAGAGAAAGAAAAAAAGAACAATTTAGTTAATGTTATTATGACATGCTATCAAACCAGAATTTATTACAGGTTCATTCTCTTGAACAAATCCTTTTTTCAAATGTATCAGAATTATTAGGCAGTATTTCCCCCTTTGATTATATTCTTCTAAACCATTTAATAACTTTTAATAGGAAATAATCAGGAATTATTTCACTCATTTCCTTTTAGGTAATGGAACAATGAAGACATTGCAGGTTGTATAGACCTCTCAGGAACAATACTAATAATTATAGTAAAGGTTAAATATCTGGAAAAAACAGGGCCTTGCAATTCAGTGTCACAGATTATGTTTAAATAACATTTGTTTAACATGTAATGTGAGTGAAGAGACTGACTAAAAATTTCTAGATTATACTTTATTCCCAGTAAAATAAAATAAATTACTTATAATCTTTGAGTGCTGAGAAAAAAAAACGGATTGAAGAGACAATTTTGCTACATCTTTTTTTGTCTTTTCTTTCTAATATTCCAGTTTGTGATGACTGTTCAGAAGGACAAGTTTTCAAATTAGTGGGTTAACTCATTCATTCCACCCAACTATAAAATATGAAAATTTTAATATTTATCTGAGTATGAAATCAAGTAAATTCCAGAGAGAGGCACCATTTGGTTTTTGGGGTTTTGTTTGTTTGTTGTTGTTGGTTGGTTGGTTGGGTTTTTTTTGTCTCACCATCAAGATTATCAAAAATTAATATTGGACTCAAGGTCCTTCTCCAGGAAAATTGATGTTCATGAACATTTCATGATTAATATAAATTTATATTTGTTTACTGTTGCATTGTCTTAACTTTGTTTATAAGTTCAGTTGTGGCAGGCCCAATGGTAAAAGAGATTATACTGTTTTCCAATATGTGCCTTGGGTATTTTTTGTGTCATTGAAAGTGACAAAATGCATTACTACTCAAGTTCCCAAAAGTATTTGCTTTACACTCTGCCCTTCTGAAAGTGTCTCTGTATCTAGCTTCTTTTTTGTGTGTAATTCTGCTTTGATCTGTTTTCATATATCTTTTTTTTTCTTTTTTTTTTTTTTCTTTCCAGTGGCTGATTTCCATCAAGATTTTATGTTCAGGTTTAAAGTATACGTTCACAGCTGGTTATAAAGTTAAAATAAAGTTGACTAAGGGCAACTTAATGATTGATATTTTAGCCACTGTAAGACTAAAACTTTCTGACATTAAACGTGCTATTAATTTCAGTCTAATCTTTTGTGTGTAAATGTGTATGTGTTAACACTTTTTAACTGACTTGCATTTTTATGTAATGAAGCATCTGAATACTCATATAACTCTACAGCATGAATTATAGTCTTGGGTTCCTATAGAAAGTAGTACCTTTGCTTTGACAGACTGTTCCTGCTCTACCTGTCGGAGAATCTGAGTCACAATGCAGTAGAAGTCTGGATTTTATTTTCCTTTCTTTTCCTTAGAAACTATATTAATGATAAATATTCAGAGAGGGTCAAGATTCTTTGCCTCAGAAGATGGTTATTTAAAGAACATAGGACCACTCTTTTAGTGCTACATATCTGGATAGAAAATGTACTATGAAACTCCACTCAGAACCTGAAGAATATTCTTCGATCATTGTAATACAAGCTTTATATTAGACACCCACTCAGTCCCTTGAGAGCTGTGAATATCCTGCACACATCCTTGCTATCACAATGATATGACTTGCAGGGGACCCAGCCATATTCTAGCAGGCTATTGGTAGATGTCTCATTGTGTACTGCTTTCCTCCTTTCCCTCTTCCTCCTCTGTAGTAACATTAGATTTAGACTGAAAAAACGAAAGTTGTAGATTAAATTAGGCATTGAATGGTGAAGTGAAGAACAAGAGTGTGTATGATGGTCTACTATATATTCATCAGACAGCTAAAATTCAGCCTAGATATTAAAGCCATGTATTTGTTAAAAAGGTGGCCTCTTTCCATTTGCAAATAACTTTTCAATTGCATAAAATATCTTGCATGCCTATATATGAGACTATATAGCCCACTATGTGACCTTATTTTTAAAACTTGTATATATTTTCTTCTTAAATTAAACAAAGACTTTAGGGGAACAGAGGGAGGTCTTAAAAGCCAAATTAAAATTAAAATACTGTTTCTCTTATTATAGTAATTATTAATTATAAGTATAACAATTATTACAGATACTCTGTTTCAACACAAATAAGCAGAGTTTTTATTGGATTAGATCTTTTCTTTATTAATTCAAATTTTGATGAAACATTCAGAAAATTCCTCTTTTCTCTGAAGACATAAATAGCCAAAAAGCCCCCCCCATGATACTTTGAAACCACTGTTTTAGGCATTGAAAATGCTATGGAAACTTTTTTGATTTAGAGGTTCCAGTTCAACCATGTGGCTATCTTTGAAGTACTTGAATCAGCGTATCAATTGAGCAATTATGAACTTCTTAAAAATATACATATGTTGTTGCCTTTAAGTATCATCCGGACTGAAAGTGCAGACTGAGAAAGTAATTTAGGTGTCTGAAAGGGTCAGGAAAGGAGTGTCAGAAGGGTCCAGCAAGCCTTTTGATTTGACAATTAGAGAATCAAGCTTTCAGATCTCCCCCTGCCACACCTTGATAGAGTTTGGATGCAGTGTTAGTGCCTACTGTTGCACTACTAAAAATATTGGGGACATAGTTCTGGCTTCAGTTCAGCTGAAGTCAAGAAACTATACTAAATGTTGTCCATATCCTGTGAAGCAGTATGCTAGCTTAGGGTACAACTAATTTGACTGAAGATCATTTAGATCTTGAGCTGATGTCTTGGTTTTAAATCATCGGTAAGGAAGCATCATGACTCTACAACCTTGTACTTAGATCTGTCTTTGGGAGATGAAGTTATAGAACTTGATCAAAGGAATGTTTTTATATTTAATGTGGAAACTCTGTAACAATCCCAGGAGGGATTTGATCCTAACATTTTAGCTAAGCTCATCAACATAAGGCTTCAGAGTCAAACACATATATATATGCCTACAAGTCTTTATTCTCTTTGTCTAATCTGTCTCTTCCCCACTTCTCTATCCTGCCACTGCCTCTCAGTTCTTTTCCACAAGAAAAAAGCTGCAAAGATATGATGAGAAAAATTATATTCTTCTTGATGTTGAGTACTTTAATGATTGTGCTGTCACATAAACTTTGTGACATAATACCACCCTTATGATGTCATGCAGGCATTTAAAGAGTTCCTCTGCAACTGACAATGAGGCTGCCAAGGTATGAGCTGTCAACGGGAAGAAGCACCACCTAGTACCAATGAAAGAGACGGGCAAGAAAAAAGACATATTCAGTGTCTCTGTTAACCAACTCACTGTTACTTCTATCATACCATTATCTCAATTCTCTTACATTGATAGTCAGGATGTGCAAGTGGAAAATTAAGAATGAAAGACCCATAACTTTAAATTTCTTTTTGCAAAATTGATTTCTGGACATTCATTATTATATTCTTATCTATACATTATACATATAAAGATAATATAATTCTCTTATTTGGAGAAATATTCTTAATATGACTGGGCAGATGGGAATATATTTTACTACTTAATTTTTTAACCTTTTCTGCAGATTTAAAACAAGAATATAAATTTCACTCTGGGACTTCTGATATCTAAATCTATGTTTGAGGTCTTCCTTGGTTACCTATGAAGTCAATAAAAATGTGGTCAATATAGTAAGCAGAGTCAAGAGCATGATTCTTCTTATTCTGAAGTAGATATCTAAACCAAGCTAAATGAACCATAACCTGAAAGTGCCTTTTTCTTTTTCCTGTCTATAAAGGAAGTCAGCATAATGTGACCATCATCTCCAGACGTCTACTTTGTAGTCATCTAAAATTTGATTAGTGTAACCACACTAACAATATTTGAGTAGATAAACTTACATGGGTTTAATCCCGTTTCTGCTTTTTCCATTCAATATTTTTGAGTAGTCCTTTCTAATTTTTCACTTTATTAGCTAATAGCTACAGAATGAGATAGGAAGAAGATTAAAGGACCAGAAATCAGAGAAACCAGAGCTACAGAAGACAGAGGAATATGTGTAGACTTGTCATATAGCCTATTAATAATAAGCAAATTACTTTCAGATTGCTAAATCTTAAGCCGTAAAAGTGAGCTTCTAAAAGTTGGAGTTATAACTTGTAAAAGGAAAAAGAGCCGCTCCAGAGAAAACATATCTGTAAAGCTGTAAACACAAGCCAAATAGGGAAAGCAACAAAGATATACAAACATGCCAGTTAAAACCTTGGGGATTTCTCATTTGGGGTTCTCTCTAGTAAGAATCTGAATTGCACATCGTGAACACCCAAACAATCAATGTGATACCTCTACCTTTACTTGTATGAAAGATTCTTCTATTGAAGAAAAAAAGTCAGTTAAATCTAGTCTCAAAAAAGTAGAGCTATTATTGCTATATATTTCTTATTATAAATTTATTAGAACTTTGGAAATGAAATGCTGCTTAATTTTCGTTGCATTGTTCTTTGCAAGTTAAGGGCTAAAAAGCTGTTTTAAGCAGAACACAATAAACCTGAGAACGTTCAATTAAACTCTTACTTGATATAAATATTCAATTATGTTTATTTTTCTCTGGAATGTATGTTTAATGCTACAGAAGAGTAATAATTATTTGTAGGATGCTGCTCTATTTGTGAGTCTTTCTCAGGCCCTGAAATATTGCAGCCAGCCACTAGGTATCAGGAAATGGCTTCTTCGAATCATGCATTACATCATCATGAAATAGTAATCATTATTATTAAAATATTGATCTTTCATCTAGCAGAGACGGGATATAAGTCATCTTAAGAAAATATTAGCATGCAAGCATTATTTCCATCTGCCTTCTTCTCTGTAATCCTTTTAACCGTACACCAATCAATCACTTTGATTAGTCATGCCAAATGTTCCAAAACAAGAAATAAGAGAGTGGAAATAAGAACGACCTGTCTGGTATAACCTTAAAGATCAAATGACTTTCAGAACATTCTATTAGTGATAGCTACGGCCTTAGACAAATAATAAAAAAAAAAAAAAAAAAAAGAAACAAAAGGTGTCCTTGAAGTTGAGTTCTGTTCACACTGAAGAAATTTCTCTGTTCAGTTCAGGGTGTAATGCCCTTTTTCTGTGGCAAATAAAGTGGCTCCTGATAAGCTACAGATCTTCCATTTGTTAGCAATATGTATTAATCTAAGAGTTTAGAGCAGGAATAATAATTTTACATGAAAATGCCCACAGCCAAACTGCCAAAACTTTTGCTATGATCTTGCAATCACAGACGATTAGCCATAATCGGCCTATAACATTAGCAACAAAGGAGATCATTTGCTGCATCATACAGACACTAAGCAATTTGCATAAAGATGAGAAAACATTCTTTAACTTATGGAATATTGAATAACTTTTCTAAAGACAGTTTAGTTTTTCCTCATATTAGAAAATTGCTAATTTCTTTCCTCAGGTGTTACTCTTGAATACCATGTATTTTTTTGCTAACTAAATATTGGAATCTTAGTTACAGAGAAGCAAAATGGGAAGTCAGGCTACAAAATATGCAAATTTCATAGTGTTTGTTTTTTCAATGAAATGCATTTTATCTATGTGTGTGAGATAAATGAAGATGACTTTCATCCCCAGGCTTATCCAAACAGCTCATCAGGATTTGATTTTGCCTCTTTCAGGCAAGTACAAGAAATTAAAATAAATCTAATATATGCTTGAAAGTTGTTGTTTTTCCAAATATTTGAAGTAGAACTTTGGATAGAGGAAAGCAAAGAGAATGGCTGTCATATTTTTTTCATGTTGTGCTTAGATAATATTTAAAAGATTACACTTACCATTGAAACTAGACTATGGCAATACATAGAAAACAACAGAAGGACAGAAATAAAATTAAACTTATCCTTATTCCTAATTGGTAAGGCAATCTTAGAAGAAGTAGAAGACCTGAATTCTGTTTCTTGCAATTTTTACCTGTCACATGAGGATACCACAGACCAAGAAAGAATGATAAAGCCCAGATCTGTCTCCTTAGACAGACCCTTTAAGATCTACATGTTCAAGTAGGATAGTGAAGTGAAGCTAGAGAACATGAACAGGCTTTGAAAATTTATGTTTTTCTTTTATGTTACCCATTCTCAAATCCTGGAAACAAATAGTTTACTAAGCATATCATTTTTACACTAAAAATAATTCTTCTGGTTTCACTCACCGTTCTTAAGTTCTTGACACAAAACTGTGTCACTTAGTTATGACTCAGAAAATTACGGTTCTTGTCTGTTATGTGAATTAAACAGGCATGAGGGCAGGTAAGCTCTGCAGAGGGATAGATTGGATTGATGCACCAATTATAATGGTATGAGCTTCAACAAGGCC
>VZTM01002750.1:572-14219 GCA_013400555.1 Jacana jacana | reverse complement strand
CTGACCAACTGGGGTATTCCATCCCATCCGCATCATGTTCAGTATAAAAGCTGAGGGATCAAAAGGTCAACTCTCTTCTATGACTGACATCTGAGGAGGACCCTGCCTGTTCATCTGCCTTTGATCCTGATCCATTCCTGACTCCGTTTTCAGAATCCAGCTCCTGTTGGTCACAGAGTCCAGTCTGCTGGCGATGTGTTCTGGGAGCTTGATACGGTTTTGTATATATGGTATATTTTTTTTTTCCCTTTATTTTTTTCTAAATTTTTATTATTACTAAATTTTTACTATTACTATTATTACTATTACTATTATTAAAACACAGCTTCATTCTGCATTCTGAATTGCCTTCCTTAAGTGGTCTGGGAATTTATTTAGGAACTGGAAGCAAATGTTAGTGTTCATGGACTAATACTATGTTTCCATAAACAAATTATGTTATCTTGTCCCTAGATGATGTTTTATCTTGTTTTTGTCTTGCTCTAGCTGTACTTCATAAAGGGCATATTTTCTGTGATACATAAGTCTTCCTGAGCACATTTTACTCCTTAAATGCCAGATCTGTGTTTGTTTTCCTGTAATTCTTAGCGTTTTCCTTCTCTAGTGACTGATATGATTTCATCAATTGACAATAAAAAGAAAAACTGTAACTTTTTATTTTATTCAGTCAGAGTTTTTCCTTGAGAGCTTGTGTGATGTAGGGGGTCAGGCATATAGCTTCTTGAAAGCGGGTCTTTAACAGCAGTGGCAGCCCAAAAGAGGAGTTTGAAAACCAGTGCTTTACTTAATTCAAAGTCTCCTGTTGTCAAGGTAGCTGTTGGATGAATTCATCCTCCTGATTACCTTTTACCCTCCCAGATAACTGTTACTGATGTGGTGTTTTTCCAGTTTAACTGTTCATGTGGCTCTACTAGCCTGAATTAACTACTGACTGACGGAATTCATTTGACTGTGCCTCAGATGGGCAGTCATGGAGAAGACAGCTGTTTTGAACCAATATCCAGGCAGAGCTAAAATATCACAGAAGCTGTGGTGTAAAAGAGAGTACTGAAACTAAATTCACTTCAAGAGGCTAAGTGCAGGGTCCTGCACGTGAGTTGAGGCAACCCCTGGTATCAATACAGGCTGGAGGATGAAGAGGTTGAGAGCAGTCCTGCTGAAAAGGTCTTGGGGGTACTGGTGGATGAAAAGCTGGACATGAGCTGGCAGTGTGTGATTTTGCAGCTCAGGAAGCCAACCGTATCCTGGGCTGTATCAGAAAAAAATATATCCGTGGTCAGTAGGTTGAGGGAGGTGATTCTGCCTCTCTGCTCTGGTGAGGCCCTACCTGGAGTATTGCATCCAGCTCTGGAGCTGTCAGCACAGGAAAGACATGGACCTGTTGGAGCAGGACCAGAGAAGGGCCACAAAAATGATCAGAGGGATGCAACACCCATCCTATGAAGAAAGGCTGAGAGTTGGGGCTGTTCAGCTTGGAGAAGAATAGGCTCCAGGGAGACCTTATTGCAGCCTTTCAATATAAAAGGGGGCATGTAAGAAATATGAGGACAGAGTTTTTAGTAGAGGCTGTTGTGATAGGACAAGGGGTAATGGTTTTAAACTAAAAGAGGGTAGATTCAGACTAGGTATAAGGAAGAATTTTTTTTTAAAATGAGGGTGGTGAAACACCGAAAGAGACTGTCCATAGAGGTGGTAGATGCCCCATCCCTGGAAACATTCAAGGTCAGGTTGGATAGGGCTCTGTGCAACCTGATCTAGCTGAAGATGTCCCTGCTCATTGCAAGGGGTTGGACTAGATGACCTTTGAAGGTTCCTTTTCAACTTCAACTATTATATGCTTCTAAATCAGTTCTGTGTTGCTGTTTTGGGGTGTTGGTTTTTTTTTTTTTTTGTTGTGGTGTGGTTTGTTTGGTTTTTTGTTTTGTTTTGTTTTTTTTTTAAAACATTTGTTGAGCTTGTATTTTTAATGACTGCCTTCCTCTGAGCCTCAGGTTGGCTTTTTGGCATGACAGAAATGCTCCATTAAACACAGCATATGCTTGTTTAGTTTTTTTCTACAGCCTTCATGACTGGTACCTGTATTTCATAAGAATATTGTATTTATTCCAAATGGCCTTGTGATCCGTTTTCCAGTTCAAGACCTGGTGAACTAAGTTTAAAGACACTTGCTCCTGCACTTGAACAGTTAAAACAAGTCATTGCTGCTTTGAGACTGTCTTGGAAATTTTGATCTTTTGTATAGCTGTAGCGAAGCTTGAAGGAAATTTGCATTATCAAAGAATAGGGAAATATAGGGAAATGTTAGGTCTGTAAAGGGAACTTCTTTTTGCGCTGATCATTCTGAATGACTGAGTGCTCATTAAGGCTTAGGGTGACTAACATAAATATATATTGATTATTTGTGAGCTTTTCCCTTTGTAATACCTCTTGACAGAAGTTTTACCTATATAAAGTAGCTTTCATAAAGATAGCAGTGGCTGCTTTGTGCATGATGCTATCTGAGGTCTTGCTTTCAGTGCTGTTTTTATGCTGAATTCAAAAGTAGTCAGCAGTCTGTTAGCAGTGTAACAGTGTCTGCTCTTCTGATACTAGATATGTTGAAGTGCTTCATTGTTATGGTTTGAGAAAACCCATAACAATTTATTGTTGTTTACACAATTATTTTATCACCCTATGACCCCATCCCACCGGGAAAGAGGAATGAGGGAACTTAAAGAAACACGAGGGTTGAAATATGAACAGATTTAATAGAATAAGACTAAATACTTAACAATTATTCTAAAGAACCAGTATTAATTCCAATGCTTATATAAGATATACAAGAACTATACTCAGCCAATTATAACAGCAGGAAGCTGTGCACTCCCAGCAGTGGACAGCAAATGTCAGATACTGTGAGTGCAATGGCTTTGGGAGGAAAGGAAGGCCTCAGGGGTTTGGCACCAGGGGAAGGAGTTGTATGGACTGTGGCCTTCAAGGGAAAGAACTACACAGCAAACTCTTACAATTTATATTGAATGCGACATTCATGGTATGAAAAGATCCTGTTGGCCAGCCTGGATCAAATGCTCAGGCCTTTCCTCATCCCTGCATCAGGCAAGGCTCGAAAACATTGAATCCCACATAGCCTAGCTGGCCGTAAAGTATTTTCATGAATTCAGACACTAGAGTGTTCTAATAGTGCAGTTTTCCCCAGCAATAGACATTAGTCCTGTGTTGCTCAACCCAGGACATTCCACCCTTTATTGCATACCATTTATGTGTCACACTCCAGTTACTATTATATTTATCTTCTAATATACATACACACACATATAAACCTCTAAAGCTATGACCTATTCCTCTAAAAGGCCCATTGAATTTCTTTAGTCCAAAACTGAGTTCCATCTATCATAATAGTCCTTTAGGGTGCCGGGAAACATGTTGAACAAGACAGGGAGAACAAAGAGCGTAACGAAGCACAAAAACAAGTAGAAAGAGGGCTAGAAGATGTCATGTGAACGTCATGTGATGACACTTCTGATTGGAGGAAAATTTGCCTGCTCAGCTGCCGAGTGCTGCAAGAGAGATTTGGTTAAACAACTTGATGATGTGGCAAAGTACAGTGGAAAAATACTAGGAGGATGTTGAGAGGGTATAAAAAGAAACTGTAAAGAGCAAATAAACGATTCTAGTTGCACCCCCAGCCTGAGTCCATGTCTTCATACGCTACATTAGGGTAGAAACAAATGATGTGGCATTCACTCACTTGTCAGATCAGGATCAGGCCTCAATACAGGATCACGGATGGTTGGAGTCGTGTGCAGCAATATAATTTGTGCTCATGGTTACCATGTTCCCTGTTGCTGGATGCCATTCGATGAAGCTGACTCTGGTTCCATTGCCACTATGTTATCCTGAAAAACACTTATTGAAAGCCGTTAGTATTATGTAACAACCAACACCATACCATTTAAATTAGGAGATCAGATTTTGGGTGAGAATCCTTAAAGGTACACATGGAACTTCTCCATTCTCCTGCATTACCCACTAAGTATGCCCTGGTCCTTCAGCAAAAGCAACCCTACGAATGGGTTTACCTGAGGCTGGTGTAACCCAGACTGTTTTCCCCAACATATTCTTTACATGCACCACAGGAACCTTATCCCCGTCTACGGTAGGTAAAAGCTCTGAGTGAGCAGGACCAGCTCGGCTAACAGTTTCCCTGGTGTTGACTAACCAGGTGGCTTTCACTAAAATGTTCCATCATTCATCACTTTCAGTGTAGTCTTCAGTAGTCCATTGCATCGTCCCGCTTTCCCAGCAGCTGGTACGTGACAGGAGATGTGATATATCCACTTGATACCATGCTCTTTAGCCGAGGTGTCTCTCAGATTATTTTGGAAATGAGTCCCATTGTCTGACTCAGTTCTCTCTGGAGTACCATGTCACCACAAGACTTGTCTTTCAAGGCCTAAAATAGTGTTACGGGCAGTAGCATGAGACGCAGCATATGTTTCCAGCCATCCGGTGGTAAGCACATAGGGTTTTCCCTGGCATGTTTGTAGAAGGGAGATACAGTCAATTTGCCAAACCTCTCCATACTTATACTTCAGCCACCGTTCTCCGTATCGCAAAGGTTTTTATTCTTTGGTTTGCCTAATTTCAGCACATGTTTCACAGTCATGGATGACATAGTGTCCATAGTCAAATCTACCCCTCAGTCACAAGCCCATCTATAGGTGGCATCTCTTCCTTGATGACCTGAAGTGTCATGGGCCCACCAAGCTAAAAGCATTTCACTCTTACGTTGCCAGTCCAAGTCTAATTGTGACACTTCAGCCTTAGCAGCCTGATCCACATGCTGGTTGTTTTGTTGTTCCTTGGTGGCCAGACTCAGATATATGGGCATCTACATGTCATAACTTCACAGACAGCTTTTCTAATTGGGCAGCAATATCTTGCCACAAGTCAGCAGCCCAGATGGGTTTACCTCTGTGCTGCCAATTGTTCTTCTTCCATTGCTTTAACCACCCCCACAAGGCATGTGCTGCCATCCATGAGTCGGTATAAAGATAAAGCACCGGCCACTTTTGTCACTCAGCAATATCTAAAGCCAAGTGGATGGCCTTCACTTCTGCAAACTGACTTGACTCACCCACTCGCTTCTGAGATTTGTCAAGTAGGACTCCACACAGCAGCTTTCCACCTTCACAGGTTTCCTATAATACAACAAGATCCATCAGCAAACAGCACATATCGCCTCTCATTTTCTGTTAACTGGTTATATGGTGGTGCCTCCTCAGCCTGCACCATCCTCTCCTCTGGGGACCCTATAAAATCCATGCCTTGCAGCCAATCCATGATCACCTCCAGAATTCCCGGACGATCGGGTTTCCCTATTTGAGCTCGCTGAGTAATTAGTACTGCACACTTACTCCGTGACATATCAGTTGTGTGATGTGCGGAAGGAGTCTTCCCTTTAAACATTCATTTCAACACTGGCAACCAAGGTGCCAAGAGAAGCTGTGCTTCAGTACCAATTACCTCCAAAGCAGCTCAAACTCCCTTATAAGCTGCTAATATCTCTTTTTCAGTGGTAGGCTCCTCTGCTCAACTCCAAAACCCTAGGGGTCAGCCTCAAGTCTCTCTAGGTGCTCTTTGCCAGAGACTCCAGGTAGGGCCATTCTCCCCTGCTGTGGTGTACAGCACATTTTTTGCATCTTGTTCTATTCAGACTGGTCTAAGGGCTACTACATGAACACTCCCTCGTTTAAATTGCTCAAAGGCTGATTGCTGCTCAGGGCCCCATTTGAAATCATTCTTCTTTCTAGTCACTTCATAGAGAGGGCTCATGATCTGACTGTAACCAGGAATATGCATTCTCCAGAAACCCACAACACCTAAAAAGGCTTATGTTTCCTTTTTGTTAGTAGGTGGTGACATAGCTGTTATTTTGTTAGTCATATCCATTGGGATCTGGCAATGACCATCTTGCCACTTATTTCCTAAAAACTGAATCTCCTGTGTAGGTCCTTACCTCGTTTCATGGCTAAACCATCTTCCAGAAGAATTTGAATTACCTTCTCAAAAACTTCTGCTGTATCACCCCGTACAATGATGTCATCAATGTATCGCAGGTGTTCTGGAGCTCCGCCCTTCTCCAGTGCAATCTGGGTCAGTCCATGGCAAATAGTAGGACTGTGTTTCCACCCCTGGGGCAATTGGCAATCAATTCCAGGTGTACTGAACACCTCTCCAGGTGAAAGCAAACTGTGCCCTGCACTCTGCTGCTAAAGGCATAGAGAAAAAGGCATTAGCTATGTCAGTTGTAGCATACCACTTACCTGCTTTTGACTCTAGTTCATAGTGAAGTTCTAACATATCTGGGACAGCGGCACTCAATGGTGGTGTGACTTCATTCAAGCCATGATAGTCTACTGTCAGTCTTCATTCCCCATTAGGCTTTCGCACTGGCCATATGGGCCTATTAAAGGGTGAGTGAGTCTTGCTGATCACCCCTTGGCTTTCCAGCTGACAAATCAATTTCTGAATAGGGAGCAAAGAATCTTGGTTAGTGTGATATTGTCACCTATGCACAGCTGTAGTAGCAATGAGCCCGCTTTGTTCCTCGACCCTCAGCAGCCCTACAATAGAAGGTTCCTCTGGCAGGCCAGGCAATGTAGACAGTTGCACAACTTTCTCTGTCTTCGCAGCCACTACACCAAATGCCCACCGGTACCCCGTGAAGATTACTTGTGTCTGGGAAGACTGAAAGATTTCTGAGAAAAATGCATAGTTTAAGACTTAAACTATGTGGCTTGTGGTAGTTGAACAGTGTTAACTTAGTGGATCGTATCCAAGAAGACAGTTTTGTTTCATGAAGTAGATGGTTAATGGAAACTCATATCTTAAAAACCTAAATTTGATATAATCTTAAAATGGGGGGGCAAAAATTACTGAAGAAAATTGTCATTCAGTTTGAAAAGTCTTAAGCAAGTGAACAGGCTTTTGTGGATCTTTTTGCACCTGCACAAAACCACAGTATGTTTTCATTTAAGTTATTTCAAGTTGTCAAACAGCTGAAGAAGCAGAAAAGCTTGTTTTCTCCTAGTCAGTGAATAAAATCAAGGCTTGAGGCACACAAGATTGAAGGCTGTGATGGCTAGAATTGGTTTTAGTCAACTGCAAACGTTACTGTTTAAGTACTTTGAATGAAAAATGTGTTTTAACATAAACTCTTATGTGCCTTGCATATTGAACATAGAATATTGCCGCTAATAAATGACCTAATGTTTTTTTGTTTTTCTGAGTTTTAATTCCAGTTTTCATCTGAGGTAGACTGAAAAAAAAACCACCAAAAAAACCCAAAAAGGAAATAAACTTGCTGATAAATGAAACTTTATAACACAGTGCATGTCAGAACGGAATATTTATATGCTAAGCTCAAATGTATGTTACTTACATTTAAGGAGGTGTTTAGTTTAGTACTTTGTAAACCAAAGGAAGACGCAAATTAATGTGTCTGATTTTTGGTGAATTTAAAAGAAGCTGTTTCTTACTAACAAATTAATATTAAATTTTAACTTGCTGATTAAAGATTATTTTTTTTTTCCTAAATAGTTCTGGCTTACCTCAGTTCACGTTACTGATAGGCAAAGACTTTGTAATACGAATGGAATAGTTGCTTTTCTGGTGTTTTATGTTAGTGAATCGTTACCCCTAGGGTTTTGTGCTGGTTCTGTGAGGGATAGGGTTAATTCTCCTCTGGATCTAGCAGGGGCACAGATATTCCATCTCAGGTGAGCCATGCCTAGGGGGTAGCCGGGAGCTGGCTGGGAAGGGGAAGGGGGACAGGAAGTCGGTGGTGGGGTGCAGTCGGTACTGTGCTCATCTTTATATGCTCCTTTATCCACGTTACTGTTTTCTTGTTCCCTTTGTTGTTCTGTTAAACTGCCTTTGTCCCAACCCATGAGTTTTGCCCTTTTCTTCCAATTTTGCCCTCCTGACTGTGGATGGGCTCGAGAGCGAGCGGCTGCCACGTGGTTCTTTGTTGCCGTCTGAGGCTAAACCGCGACAGTCCTTTTTGGAGCCCGACGTGGGGCAACTCGGAGGGTTGAGATAATGACAAATCCGGCCAGAGCTTGTTAGACGAACTTGCTGTGTGCTTTTATTGTATGAGTGGAACAGCCACCGGTCACCATACTGCTTGCTTTGTTCTCGTGGCTCAGCTATGTAAATTCCTACATGGTTTATGTACTCCCTGCAATGTTGTTTATCACCTCTGGGAAAGGCATCAGGATTATAATTTTGCTGTCCTGTGCGATATCAATGTATGGTATGTTGGTATCACTGGTCAGAAGGTTAGGGGGGGGATGTTTATGTGGTATTGTTGTCCTGCCCATACCTCGGGCATTGTCTCTAACCAGATAAGGTGAGTCACCATAGGGCAGTGCAAAAGGGGACTCTCCCAGTGTTCCTTCCATCTCAAATTCCATTTTGCTGTAAGGGAGTTTATAGGATCTAAGGGAAAGTAGTCAGTCACCAGGCTAGCAGTTGGTGGCACCCAGCCTGCCTAGCTAGGAATTCTGCAATAATTTTAGTTGTCATGTTGCTGCTTACTCTAAAATGGTAATTACTGTTGTTTTTAAAACAAGTGTAAGTTTGTCTATTAATTTATAGCTGTTATGGTTTGAGAAAACCCGTAAACAATTTGTTGTTGCTTAGGGGACTATTCCATCACCCAATGACCCCTCCCCACCTAGAAAGGGGAATGGGGGAACACAAAGAAACACGAGGGTTGAAATATAGATTTAATAGGATAAGACTAAATAATTAACAATAATACTAAAGAACCGGTATTAATCCTGATATTAATATAGGATATACAAGAATTATACTCAACCAATTCTATCAGCAGGAAGCTGTGCACTCCCAGCAGTGGACAGCAAATGTCAGACACTGCGGGTGCAACAGCTTCGGGAGGAAGGGAAAGCATGGGAAAGTTATGCAACAGACAACCATTCTAGATTCAAATAGCTTGTCAGTCCCCCTTTCTCTGTATTCCACACTATAAAAAAAAACCCAACCCAACCCACCTCAACTGTTCCATCAGGAAACTTTTGGCCGTCACAACTGATTTATCATACCAATAAAAATTGATTTTATTTAAAACTGTACATATAGTGCACTCCTGCCAGAAACTTACTTAGGTTCCAGATACCAAGACAAAGTAAACCCCATGGTTGCCTTAATGCACAAGAGGGCCATGTCAGCATTACAAATTTGCAAACCAGGAGCAGATACCATTTGCAAATATTTAGTTTAACACATGCAAGAGATTCTTTCAGTGATCCCAAACCAGTTCCAGATGAGGAATTACTGCAATAATAGAGATCTGTGCATCTGTTATGTTGTACAAGTGCAAATTTTAACATTTTCAAAATAAAAGGGTAATGAAAATGAGTACACTGATTTATTCAGTACATCAAGACCAATTTTTTACAAGGCTGAAAAAACCCCAACCAACAACCACCTTAAGTAGCATTTGCATCTGGTCCCTCATTTTGACATCTCAATCTCAGGAGTTTAAACCCAAAGCTTTAATTAAGAGAAATCTTCCACTTTGAGATACAGTAATAGAACCTTGCATTACAGGGACCGTGCATGACGCTTGAGGATAAAGAACTGAAGTTGTAACTTGTACCTACATACTAGGCAGATCACACCATTGCCCAGTGCAGAACACAGTTACAGCGCCTGCAGGGTTTAAGCAGCTTTAGGTTTTTTCAAATTCTGTACTTTGCATATTCATAACATGAATTTCTGAACTGAAACCATTTGGCTTAGACTGTTCTTATAGCTGTACCTAGCTAGTCATTAGCAAGATTCATTTCAAGAGTCAAGGTTTGACTGTTCATAGTAGTAGTAATGCCTTGTTTTCCAGGCTCTAACTAGGAGGACAATCTTTGAAACCAAGTAGGTCACGAAGGTTAAGGTTAAGCTCTTCAATGAATGCAAGACTAAATGTTCAATTTAGTTTTATTAGTTTGCTGTCAAATGTTTACATCTGTCAGTGCTAGATGAAAATGGAACTGTGAATAATTGCATCCAGTTTACAAGCCATTAAAAGTTTTTGTGCAAGTACTAGCTGTGCTGTTAACATTTAAGGTTCAATTTTCTTCCCAAAACGTTGCAAAAGCCATAAACGCAGAAGGATTTATGTCATTAGTAATGACAATCTACTGTTGGAAACTTTATGAATATTAGCAGTCAAGTTGTCATAATAAGTTTTAAATGTTCAACTGAAAAGTTGGACTGTTGACGTGACAATTTAAATCACAGAGTTCACTATAAGGTGGCCAGATATCAGGAAAACCTTTTTCACCATGTTTAAAAAGGAAGACCTGGGAAAGTACAGGCTGGTGCCCAGCAAGATCATGGAGCAGATCCTCCTGGAAACTCTGCTAAGGCACATGGAAAAATAAGGAGGTGATCAGTGCCGGCAGCCCAGAAAGCCAACCACATCCTGGGCTGCATCAAAAGAAGCACGGCCAGCAGGTTGAGGGAGGTGATTCTTCCCCTCTACTCTGCTGAGACTCTACCTGGAGTACTGTGTCCAGCTCTGGGGCCCCCAACACAAGGAGGGGACACAGACCTGTTGGAGCGAGTCCAGGGGAGGCTCACAAAGATGATCAGAGGGTTGGAGCACCTCTCCTATGAGGATAGGCTGAGAGACTTGGGGTTGTTCAGCCTGGAGAAGACCGCTCCAGGAAGACCTTATAGCAGCCTTCCAGTACCTGAAGGGGGCATATAGGAAAGATGGGGAGGGACCCTTTATCAGGGAGTGTAGTGATAGGACAAGGGGTAAGGGTTTTAAACTGAAAGAAGGGAAATTTAGATTAGATATTAGGAAGAAGTTCTTTACTGTGAGGGTGGTGAGACACTGGAACAGGTTACCCAGAGAAGTTGTAGATGCCCCATCCCTACCTAGAGGTGCAGGCCAGGTGGGGCTTTGAGCAACCTGGCCTAGTAGGAGGTGTCCCTGCCCATGACAGGGGAGTTGGAACTCGATGGCCTTTAGGGTCCCTTCCAACCCAAACCATTCTACTATTCTATGATATGCAGTTTCAACTGCAAAATGAATTCTATATAATATATGCTTAGCTAGCATACAATATAAACAGCTGTATCAGAGTATTAACATATATTTTTTTAAAAAGCTGTAAACTTTAGCTTCTGGGATAGCATTAGGGCTGTGCTCTTAGCTACATGCACACCTTTTTAAGGAGGATTCTCAGCCTGCAGTAGCAGTGGGGAGCTGCTGTGCTGCTACCTCACCAAGGTCTGAGCTAGTAAATCTGCACAGATCAGGAACCCGCTGACACAGTTCTCTTTCACAGAGCAACATTTTGTTTCAGCCTACAGGATTCAAGTTTTCTCAGCACTAAGTGTCTCACCACCGTTGTGGCCTCAATTGTTCTACTTACAGCCCACAGAATTTCACCCGTAGCGCATTACAGAGCACCTACATACATTTCCACGTGGTTGGCTTTGCAGTCCTTTAATCAAAATTACCCACTATTAAAAGTAGTACATTATAGTGCAATAAACTATTCTTTATCATTTATCGTCAAATAAGGGGGAGGACACACAGCAGTTACCACATTACTGTTAGATGTGGACAATTGTGATCAACTGAGGCACAACTGTAGATGGTGACTAACAAGTCATACTTAGGTCATTGAACTAGTAAGCGTACATTTACTTACAGGGCAACAGATGTATGTATTACCAGTGAAAAAAAACAAGAAGGTCCATGTAACTTTGCACATTAGACTTCATATAACATCTATGTAAAGTGTTATGAACACTGCCCCAAGGGCGTGTGACTTCCTGTATTCACATTATGGACAGCAGACGATCAGAATTCACTCCAGCTTCAAAGTAATATACATAACTACCCATAATCATTCCAATCCCTCTGCAAATTGCATTCTGTGGCTAGTTTTTACAGCACCTTAATTTAACTTGATTATAACCGGAAGCATCTGACTATGATTTAGGCATGCTTATTGCTGTCAAAGAAATAAGCCCATCTTCAAAATCATTGTGCAAGATTTTTAATAAAGATTTGCACACATCTCAAAGATTTCTATTGTATGACTCCCTGGTCTTGGGGTTAAGTCAGCTTTAGAAGAGTCAAGTGAAGAGGTCACTGATGGTGTAAGGGATACATCTGCAGATTTTCCTTGAACATCAGCATCTGAATCTTTTTGACAGGTTCTACAGTTGCTCATAGAACCTGATCTCCGCAGAGTTACACTCCCAGATTTTGCTTCGGTAGTTTCATCTAGGTGGCAAGCAGAGAGAGGAGGAAAATTAGTTATCAGTATCGAATCAGTCATAGGAACAGCAAACGTGTTCCCCTTCTCACACTTCTATTCTTGTATTTTAAATTTTGATTAATATATAAACAGCTTTTGCAAACTGTATATAGTTAATGCAAAAGTAAAGCTTATACATATAGCAACAAAGAATCAAATTATTTTTGTGCTCTGAATAGTGCTCTAGGACTATCTGGTGTAGTTTAGACCAGCACTCACCATATTTTCCATGAACTAGTTTTAGCAGCTAATAGTTCAATTGATTTAGTTTAAACTTAAACCAGAAACAGGATAGCATCATAAGTCAAATAACAGTTCAAACTTTTTGTATATGCTTTGTGCTACTATCAATTTTATTTTTATCTGTTTTCTTTCTATTTGGTTATTTATACTTTTTTATTTGTATTTTTTTTATTATAATTCATCAATGCATTAATTGCTAGCATCTATATTAATTTTTACTTAATTTTTTACGTTTTTCTCCTTAAAATGCATTTGGGCTACAGCAGTTTAAGTTTACTTCTAAGATGAAAGTATTTCCTCCTCATACTGAGGGTAGTGTTCTGCTGAAGTATCTCTATTGTTACTTTAAATACTCAACATCAGTTTTGACTCACACCTGGCACCAGAAAAAGTTACTTCCAGGAGAAATTAGTGAACACTGGGGAGACTGCCTTTTCATATTGAAGCTACTTCAAACTACAGTTTGGTAAGAGGAAGAGAGAACAATTAGCTGTGGTGGAGGGAAAGGAAAGTCAGATCAGCTTCACTATTGGAAGAGAGATGCCAAATCCATGCCCTTGGGTTGTATTTCCTCAAGAGTTGAGGCCAAGACTGCAGCAGGCTGTCCTCCCTCAGCTGCATGGCAGTCATCTCCCCTCCTACAGGGATGGCATTTGTTTTGTACTGCAGGAGGTAAGTATAGTGAAGTGATTCATCCCCTGTATCAAATACTACTGGATCTAAGCAAGCACTTGTATTGTCAGAAGGGACAAGGCAAGAGCTGCAGTACCAAGTCAGATCAGGTTAAAACATCATGAGACACAACCTTAGCAATCCCATACTGTAATCCAACCCTATTCCAGCAAATCCTTTTCCACACCACGTTTTCCTAAGCATGTCATGTACACCATTGGCTGTAAGTAATTCTGCTTTAGTCTACTATGCCCTTAAACAAGCATTATGGCCAACCTATATCAGCTCCTCCATTTTCAGGTATCAGACTTGGAGTTTGTGCTGGTTTGGGCTGGGATAGAGTTAATTTTCTTCATAGTAGCTAGTA
>VZTM01002749.1:143346-167132 GCA_013400555.1 Jacana jacana | reverse complement strand
AGGTAAAAATTACTCAAGTGTAGCATACACATTTACCTAGTGTAGAGCAGTGAACAATATCGTGGTTCTATAATGTGCCCTT
Source organism: Jacana jacana (assembly GCA_013400555.1). Taxonomy (NCBI): domain Eukaryota; kingdom Metazoa; phylum Chordata; class Aves; order Charadriiformes; family Jacanidae; genus Jacana; species Jacana jacana. The sequence goes on along the minus strand of VZTM01002749.1, from coordinate 167,050 downwards.
ATTTCCAAAATGTGAGGTTACTATTGTCTGGCCCCATCTTATCGAAACCTGCGTTTGTAGATCCCTATGATTACACTTGGGCAGTCAGCAGAATGTTTTGTAAGCTTCTGAGTAATTTGTAGCAGTTCTTTTGGAATCATAGAATCATAGAATCATAGAATTGGAGAGAGGAGAATTTGGAGGGAGAAATAAAATTTTGTTTGGCTTTTGAAGTCTTATTTTTAAGCAGCTGTAATATTGTTGCTCCTGTGTCAAGAAAGCATTTTTGTAAAAAGATACCTTTCTTAAGGTAATGATATTCCCAGCAGCACTGTAAAAAATCCCATAGCATAAAGTGGCTAACTTTTCCCCCCGCACTGTTTTGAGAATGACCAACGAAATGTTCCAATATGACAAATACATCTTATGAATTACAGGGTGATCTTCATAGTACTCTCTGAAAGTCAAAGCATGAACGTACTTTAGTTCAAGTAGGATGGTGACCCAAAGGAAAAGAGTTGTCATGAAAAACATCTTGCCCTGCCAAGAATTTCTTCTGTGTCAAGCCAAGAAAGTGCTTTTTCATGTTCCTTGGTGGAACAGCTGTGGTTGTATGGTGAGGGCAAAAGACCTGGCAGGTCTCAATTAGGTATCCCAAACAGACAGGTCCCAGGCTTCACAGGTTGTAACCAGTGCCTTAAATCCCACAGATACTTAGTGCAGATTAAAAAGCACTGGTGTAATGCGCTCAAAGCACGATATCCTGCTGCATTCTGCACCAGCTTCAGCTTTCAAATGGATTTAAAATGTAGCCTCAGGTATAGCGCATTGCAGTAGTCTAATCTTGAGGTGATAAAGGCATGACTGATTTAACCATAGCTTCTTGTTATCTTGGACTGGGGTCTTTTCTTTTCAACCATTTTAGGGAAATGGCCTTTCCTGAATCAGCAGGCTTGCTGCAATTCTTACTATGTAATAAGGCACAACAAGAACAAGCCTTTGTCAGTGGTGAACACCTCCTATGAATGTATGAACTTCACAGGATGCCAGACCCCAACAACTGCTGCAGTGGTCCTGACTCGTCTTACAGCTCACACAATATGCCTGCGAGATATTTCAAAGAGAAGCCATTGCCCGTCTCCCTTAGTGGAGCTGCCAAGCTTTATGAGCAGCCAGGGCCTTGTGAAGTTTTCCTTTCATATTAAAAGAAGTTTATTTACATATCTGTGCAGCTTGGGAGCAGAGCTATGGGAGAATGGAAAATTCTTTTGAGGTGTCCACCAGCTCTTCTGGGCTAGCAGAGCTGTGAGACAAAACACCCTGTTCCTCCTCCAGCCTATCTCTAGTGCCTAGAGACCACTCACAGCTGCTGAACTGATTACAAGTTTTACTGCCAAGCCCACCTGGAAGCTAATTTAGTGATCTCCATGTGGTTCTTCAAGTCCTGAAAATGGGGCATAACAAAGCAGACCCATATCCCGACTGCTGGTGCTCTTCTACCTGCTGCTGCTTCACCTCAGAAGGGATGAGTCACCTGCCTGGCCTCCTCTCATTGTTTAGAAGAAACAGGTACAGTGGCATGGGACTAAGCCTACCACCTACTAAAGGAGAAACGATCTGCATGAGAAAGTCAAACCGTATCTCTGCATCTTATTTCTTCCTCAGCAGTATGTAGTTCAGTATAATTTCTTCCCAGGACATATATTTGTCCTGTCTGCGTAGATAATAAACTAGCTTAAGTAGATCCTGATATTATTTGAGGCTTTTCGATATCACCTTAATGCAAATAGTACCATTATAGATGTGAGAAACACAGTGAAATGTCATATGTCTGGGAAGAAGAAAACCAGAAATGGGAATCAGATCTTGTGAAAATTAAAAAGATGATTCTTCTGTACTGAAAAGATAGTATTTCTGTTTTGGTTAGTTTTTTCTTAGCTTGGCCTACAGCTGGAAAGAAAGACTTGTTTGAAAGTCTGAATAATTTCTGGTGTACTTGGAAAAGTCCACTACTTCAATTATATTGTCTTGTCTTTTGATTGTATTTGGGATTACCGGAGACTGAGAGTACATACGAACACAAAAAAAACACGTTAAAGGCTTAACTGAAATAGCAGTTGGAGAAATGCAGCATGTGGTGGGAACACGTCCTTGCCTTCCTCCTCATTGCTGTGCAGTCATAGTTGCTAACATTCATGCTAAAGCTTGAATTGAACATGGGTATGATTCTCAGTGATGTGAAGAATACTCACTCTCCCTTGTTTCCACAGCAGCCTTAGCAAATTTTGGTGTAAAGGACACTGAAGTCCAGACTTTACTATGATACTTTACTATGGTACTTTGATTACCTTTGATCTTTGATACTTTGATATTATAGATGATACTTTCCTTACCTTTCATCTCATCTGTTGCAGATCTTTTTCAGTTCATACCTCATTTACATCATTATTTTCTGTCCATGCACTGATTTCATAATTGGTACTTGCTTCTTGATAACTTATATATGAACCTAACCACATTTTTAAAAAATATATTATTTTCTTTAGTGGCCAATTAGAAATCAGAATTTAAATTCAGATTTCAAATGTTGACTCTTGTAATACTTCATATAACTAAACACACTTTCTGCAACTTCCTGTAGAAGAAACAGTATTAGGAATCAACACATTCCATGTCTCTGGTTGCAGTGTTTTTACACTAAGTCTTGTGTTGCTGCTAGCTGTTCCATTCCATTTTAGTAGTTTCCTTCTTCACTTACATCTGTTTTTTTTCAAAATTTCTGGAAGATTAATAATGTCATGGAGTACCTATAGAATAACTGTGACTTATGCATAAACATCTGCATAAAAAATGCGAAATATAAAATAAAAATTAAGCAGAACAGTACTAGAGAATAAACAGATAAAATAAACAGAAAAAAAACCTGAAAGTGGTGTGAAATGTGATGTCTTATTCTATTATCTTTATTAAAATATTGATATGTCATAAATTACATTAAACTATCTTACATGAGATTATTGATTTAATCTTATACAACTATAAAATTTTAAATACTAACTTATTTTCAGTAAATATTTTCATGTATATTTTGGTAATGTAATGTGTTCTGTGGTAACTCATGATATTCTTTGCCACGATAATGGAACAGTCATAGATAATAAATGTGGCCAATGCATCTGGAACATCCATGTAAATATATGATTTTCCATATCTTAATTTTTTTTAACTTTCTTAATCATACAGAATAGCACAACAGAATATAACTGGAACCAACTAGAGAATTATTGGTTGAATATAAAGATAAGTAATAAAATTCACTTTTAAAAGGTTAGAATGTCCTGGCCAGAATTATATCCCAGAAAAAAAAAAAAAGAAGTAATGAAAAGTTACATGGTGACTTTTGTACTTTGTACCCTCTGCTGTGGTTTCATGCTTGATATAGAGAGAAAGAACTCTGAATGGTAGAACTCTTAAGGGGCATCTCAGTGCCACATACTGACAAACTCAGGATTACTCACAGGGTTTTTGCCACTTGATTAGTAAATGGTAGAAAGATAAGTGCTAATAAATTTGAAGCCCCTACTTTATCTCCTCAAATACCAAATCCTCTAAATATAGACAAAGGATGGTTTTGTTATATGTGCATCTCTTCGCCTGCATGCCTTTCCAGTGCAATGGATATCGTGCTTTACTCTGTGCCTTTGAGTTTATTAATGCAACTTCTTTTGTAGTCTTTTTGGAGACAAAATGCAGTGAATCATTAGCATTATTATTATTTCAGATGTAGTAAAGTCACACATTAACACTTAGCAAAAGGGGAAAAATTCCATTATCCATTCAGAACAATTTCCTATGATAATACAGTTGTTACCCAGGACAGATCTTTGAAATGGATACCGATTCTTTAAATTCTTTCCTGTCTGTTTCAGGAAATAGTGAGATCCCATTGATAATGAAGTACAATGTGTCTAAAGTTCACTTCTAAACACTTAGCTCTTTGCTATGAAAGTCATCTGCATTCCCTTTATAATTTTCAGCCACCAGAGATCTGCTTAATCTTGGAGATCTGATCCAATATCATTCAGAAAAATCCTTAATAATAGTTTCACCATTCAATCAATGAAAAGGCTAAAGCGTACTGCTTGTGTCTTCTTAAAAAAAATCCTGAAGCAGGGGAATAAGATCTTGGTTTATGGGTTTGGAGATTTTTTTGTTTGCAAATAAAATGATTATTACTATTATTATGCAAGTTTTTAATCATGGCAAGCAAATGGCATCTGTTTGTTATCATCCTTTCTACAGAAGACAAAGGCTTCAGTCCCTATGGTACTGACTGCTGGCCCCAAGTGGTTGCTGGATGTGACTTGGCAAGGAGTAGAAGACAACAAAAACAACTGCATTGTGTACAGCAAAGGTAAACATAAGCTGATTTTTTTTCTCTACTTTCTTGTGTAAGGTACTAAGATAAAAATATATCTGTTGCATAATAGGAAAATGAAGTAGCTTGTCTCCCTTTAAAGTTGAACAGTTTTCATTCCCATTTTGCTACCATGTTCTGGCTTTGCTTTTTGGTTTTTATTTTTATTTTAATGATGTAAAAACCTGTGCATGGTGTCTATAGTATAGTAAANTAGTGTTTTGTTTTGTTTTTTTGTTTTTGTTTTGTTTTTGTTTTTTTTTTAACAAGCTAATACACAAGAAACAGGACTTAAATACAGGGAATTAGAATAACTTATTTAGCATAGCTGGTTTTGGCATTCACCCTGAAGATCAGGTTGCAAAGCTGTGACTTCCCTTCCTTGTATTTCAGTCACCGATCTCAACACTTTGTGAATACTTCAGAACATGCACTGTTCTTGTTTAATTTCTTTCAGGTTTTATTTCTAACTAAACAGACCTACTGAGATCAAAGATTTGTTTGCTGAGGCAACCTAGTGACCATTTCAGCATACAAGCAACCAGGCAAATAAGCACCCATATCAATATATTAACATACAAAACACTAATCATAACATCAAAGACTCCTAAAAACTTACTCGAAACAATTACAACTTGTTCCTATAATCATTGCAATTTATACACTTATAAGAGGATTGCTTTTAAACTGCCACGAGCCTTTGAAAGTTGAAACGCTGAAAACAGGGAATTTGCATGTTAAAAACGAGTTGCACACCAGGGTCTTATAAATTCTTTCTATTATAATTACAGAATGCCAACAGATTCAGTCTGCAACCTGAAACACCTGCAGTACTAGAGAACAGGGCTCAGATCTAAAAAGGGTTGAGCTGGCCTTGCTGATTGCTGCCCAAGTGGAAGAAGCAGCAGAGTGTAACACAGGGAAGCTTTGCTCCTCAATCCAGAGCTGCAGTTTGCTATTCATAATACTAAATACTCACAAGCAAACTTTTTCTGCAGCAACTTTTTAATGTAATGGGAAATTACTTTCACTACAAAATATAGCTTCTGCAAATTCCCATAGGATCATGTCTTATCAAGTATTACATTCTATCTGTAATTATAATAATACTTAGCACATATATACCAGTAAGACTTTTCATCTTCAAAGTACTTTACAAACACTAACTAATTCATTAGACAGTTTCAGTGCTATCATCTCTCTGATTGAATCTACTGAAATAGGAATTCTTTTTTTTTTTTTCAAATAGAAAAACCTTTCTTCATTTTGGTGCAGAGTAGCCAAAAATATTAGTCTTTTCATTCAAACATGCTGAATTTTATTTTGCTGATGATGATGGTTATTTTAGTACCTTGTCAGGTATTGTGAGACAGTTGTACAGTGCTGAAGGTGAATTTTGTTACCTCTACAGCAGATGCATATTATAAGGAAAGGAGAGGATAAATTTGAGCCCTAATTTATAAATACATGTTAAAAACCTGCTACTTCACTAAACCAACGTGGGAAATAAGTTGTAGATATGCTTTACCTGCACATCGTTCTGTTCATCTCTTTGCACTTTGAGTTGGCTGCTCTGTCATTCATTAAGGACCTACACTTGCCTTGAGCTCTGCTGGGATTTTTGTACTAGGGAGATTAATTGGCTTGGATCACAAAACAATGTCAAATAGAAGATGGTAAAATAAATAAATAGAATAATGTTTCTTCCTTCAATTTGTATCTCATCATTCCAGATTACATTGCCTTGATTTGTGTTAGCTTTCTGTCTCCTATAGTGCCATTACTTCTAATGAAACGGTGTCAGCTGGCATGTAGTTGTAATTCGATGTTATGTAGTAGTTGCATCTGTATAATTTTGTTAGTTTGCTTAGCAAGGCATTGTTATTTCTGAAAGCAATTAGCTGAACAAATGTGTGGAGTTGTACATGTAGCAGATTTGGTCACCTGGGAACTGTTTTCCTTACTATACCCAAGCTAAAATGAGTAGAGTAAATTGGCATATGCGCAATATGAAAACAAGTTTAGGAATTGGCTGGCAGTACATGGTACTAGTCAATCAGTTGCTGACTCAGAAGCACATGCCATATTTCCTTTTAGCTTATTACAGTGATATCTATGGGAGCAGAATTTTCCCCAGATCTTTGATGAGAGCATAGGAATGTCAGCATGGCTTTAAGTTCATTATGAGCTGTGGGCATTTCAGTCACCCACAAGATTGCATATGGAATAGTGAAAGGGTGTACCAGTTTGGTTTTTTTTGGGGGGAAGGGCCATCTGTCAGTCTGGTTTTGGTAAATTTGGCTGAAACCATGACACAGGGAGGGGAGCCTGGTGTGTAGTTCCAATCAAACGGGAATCTCAGCTGGCCAGAAAATTGCCTTTTTGCCTTCAAAACTCTCCATAAGAACTTCTCCTAGGCATGCAAACACAAAAAGTGTGTGTGTACCTACATATGTGTATATAAATGATGTACATGTATAAGGTTATAATACTAAGTTATTACAGTGGAATAATGGTTAATCTTCTATATAAATTTTTAGATTAAGAAATTGGTGATTTTTGATCATACTTGAGAGTACATTCAGAGTGAATAGCTATGAAGTAACTATTCAGTGTTTGAAATTAGTTCTATCTACTCTAGGAGCACTTATTTCTCTCTGTTTTACAACTGCATTTCCCCAATGCTAGGAAAAATGGGAAAAGGGAAAAACAGTTTATTAGTATCCCTTTTTACAAACTCTGATACAAGCTGGCTACTCATGGCATGTGCCATTATCCCATTCAATTTTTTTTAAAGCAGACCTTTACAACTGTAATTACATTTAAAAGACATGCTTTTCTTTGTTTTAATATTTATGTCAAATTTCTCTTATGTTTCCAAAATAGTCTATGCAATAATTTAAGAGATGGGCTAGAAACAATAACTGAAATTTTACAAACATTTTAGGGATTGTAGCTTATCGGGAATTATGAATATGTTCTTTCTGAAAAAAAAACAACCCAACAGCTATAGAGTTTCAGTAATATGAAGTCTGAAGTATTAGTGCATGAAGTATACGTTCATCGCAACATAGTGTTCCTGAGAAGCACCTATCAGAGTTAGGTGCCTCATTAGTCTGTCAGTACCTAACAGAGTTGTGCGCACCAGACCTGGTGAATCTCTAAGACTGGAGGGAGGAGTCCCCCCACAGCCTAGGAAAGGGCTGGGGTATTAACTACAAATCTTCCGCTGGGACCGTAAGGGATTTTAAAAAAATGAATTACGAGTGAATAGAATAGAAACTGTGTAAAAAATACAGTTGCACAGACTGAAAACCATGCTCATGGAACAGACATTTTTCTAGATATTATTTAAGCCATTTATGGGAAATGTATGGATACTGTATGTTTAGTGGCATTGTTAAAACAGGGTGTCTGTACAAATATTTAGCTGTGGGAATTATAAAATCATAAGGCGATTAAGTTAGCTAGTTGTGAAATTCCAATATTGCTTTTTAAATGACTTCAGGATATAGGAGGTGCTAAGGTTATTATCTGTTATCAGGAATACAGCGGAATTGTACGACTGGATAATAACTAAACAACTGACACAATGTAAAATTACATTATCAGTGTGTTAAAACAAAATTGCGCCCTAAAGGAGTCTACATGCCAGCTCAGAGCTGCAGTGTAATTATGCTTAACTCTGATAATTAAAATACAACGGAGATCAACAGAATCATTTTCATTAAGAAAATTATTAATGATGGTGGTATAACAGTAATTGATTGCAGAGCACCACAGGATAACTGTGCAGGAAAACCAACATGTTTAACGTGTGTCTGGGCCGGTTGGGTGGCGTTGCTTACCACCAAGCACGCTGCCCACCCAGGTGGCACCACTTCTGCTGCAAACCCCCAAACATCTGCTTTTTGGACTGCAGCACGGAGGGAGAGGGATGGATGCTGGGGGACGGGCAGCAGGATGGGGTTGGGGGTGGCTGCTGAAAAGGAGCCAACCTCTGACAGTGACTCAGGCTGTCCGTCATCTCATTTGACAGGAGGCAGCGTTTGGTTTTGCATTTCCATTAGTGATTTACTGATGTTATTTCCTCCTCTGCCTGGCCTCACTGAGTAGTTTATGCCCTTCGTTATTTCTGAGAGGATGCGGGACTGAAAAAAAAAAAATACGTCCTCTCCCCAGCACGGTTCCACAGGCACCGTGGGACATCTTCGTAAGTAATTCCACAGGATGGTCCTGTTAATTGTCCCAGTGGCGCGGACACATGATATCGAATGCCATAAAAAGGCTCCATCCCTCCATAAATGAAATCGCAGTCAGTGCCCACTGAGCGCCGATAACAAAATCCTGGCCGAGGAAGATGTTGCCTAAGGGTGAGATGCGAGAATTGTCATTTTCTTTTGGTGAACACAAAATGGGGGGTGTGGGAGGCAAATTCCAGGGAGTGCTTCTCCAAACAGCTAAGGGATGGGTGCTTGTTCAAAGAGATGTTACTTTTGAAAGCTGCCCAAAAAAGTCCATTCTCCAATCACAATAGAGAACAAGCCTGCTAGGGTGGATTTACAGGATGAGATTAGTTAAAATGACAGCTGCCTACACTGAAACTGTGTCACACAGCTAATTTATAAATAGGAAATCAAGGAGAGGCAGCTCACAGGAGAGGGCAGCGCGAAAGCCAGGGCTGGAAGCTGAGGGCTTTCTTTTGGCCTCCCCTGCCTGTGCCGCCCAGGGCATGACTTTTAAGTCCATGTATTAGAATGAGTTATTTCGCTGATGCATGCCCCTGCCCCACGTATTGAATATACAAATGCTGCAAAAGGGCTACATGAAATTCCTAGTAAGAATTAACATCCATTTTTAATTCATTTTGTTAATTTAAACAGTCTATTTTTTAACATATAGGAAAAGTCAGTTGTCTCAACAGAAGGGTTGTGAAGTTTTTTCTTTAGTGACAGAGGATTACTTTTCTTAATTGTTCTCTGAGATCCTTGATGCCATGTTTTCCCCAGCAAATGAGTTCTCAGCTAGCAAATACTCTTTTTTTTTTTTTTTTTTCCCCTGCCTCTTCAGGCAATGTAATGGTACATTGCGCCACACACATAGAGCATCAGAGACCCTAATGAGACACAGGTCAAACATCATAAGGAGTTTAAACACTGCTGCATTAGAATATCAGTATATTTTGTTTTGGGTCAGAGAACAAGATGTTTAGTAGGCCAAAGGTTAACTTGGGGCATATATTTTAGATTGCAAGGGACTTCCTTCCACATACTATTAAAAGCAAATTGAGTGAATTTATTGAGTCTGTTCCATGTGGACAGTCAGAAAACTGCAGGATCTGCTGTTCTGCTGGATGCCTTCATTAGCTAAATGTGTTGAAGCCTTTGGTGGTGCTATAGGTTTTGTTCTTTCTTTGTGTCCACTGATAAAGAATCTGAGTTTTTAACAAAATGCATGTGATGCTGATCCTCATATCAAAGGTCTGTGGAAGAGCTTGTTTTACATTTCTTTTTTCCACAACACTGAAAATTGCAAAACTCCAGAGAAGTGTGATTACGTATATAATGGTTACATAAAATACCTCTCCAAGGGCAGTATGCCTTCCCATTCATTGATAGAAAGTGTCATGAATATGGACATAAAGGTGTGATTGGTAGGCTGGTAGATGGCATGATTCCCATTTGGTTTTGCAGGGATGTTGAGAAGGCAGGATGCCTAATGACACTGTTGCGAACGAAACTATTGCAAACTAGTCCCCTTAATTTCCTTGCTGACCGCAGAGGAGAAAATAGTTTTTCCCCATGATTAGTGATGCTTATGGCTTGCTGATGGCAGACACAGTGTTGTGGACTTAATTCAGAGACGATCCAACTTTGAAGAACTCAAAATGCAGGATTTTACTTTTTCCTTATTTTTATTTTTTACCTATGCAAATATATCCAATGGGGAATTATCTGCTTTAGGGAGTTTAGGGGTCAGGGCCTTATGTATGATCTTAATTATCTACAAGAAAAAGGTTATTTTATGCGTCTTTATAGAATTAGTACAATAGGTATATAGAAGCATACAGTGAATTCTTACATGCCCTCTAAATTCTAAGCATGTAGAAGATGACAAGAACTTTCCACATGCAATATGAAAATGGTTTTGTTCGTTATTAGTACAGTTCATTTACGTAGCAGCCAAGTGATATTTTTAGGTTCTTATGTGTACCTCGGTTTGTTTTTTTTTTTCTTGTGTTCTTCTTGTCACTTCTTGTGCAGTTTATTTCATAGTTGGAATTCTTTCTCATTTGAGAAGGCAAGGAAATAGGCAAAATACTGAAATGATTTGTGCAGAATTATAGATTTTGTACTGAAGCTAGAAAGAGCTGTAAACTGAGCCTAGCACTGCCTTATTAGAACATATTCAGGATGGAAAACAAGTCCAGTCTGTACTTCACAGTGGGACCACATGAAAAATAGTTCTTCAACTGTTCAGACCACTGGCAAATAATAAATGCAAAGATCACAAGGAGACTTTTTTTTTTTTTCCAAGTTATGTATTTGTCCCTTGTTTTTCTAAGTCAATTGCTATTTAGAAATCAATTTAAGAAAAATGTTGTCATTATTTTCAGGCTATGACATAGATGCTAAATGTGTTTTATTTTCTTTTTAATTACTTTTTTTCCAATCCATTATGCTAAATAAATATTGAGGACTGCTGTAAACCTTGTGACCCTTGTGGCTCATGCCACTGTTACCTCTTGTCATCTTCCCTGCAAAGCAAGAGGGAAGAAAAAAAGACCCCAAAATTGCTGAGCCACACATTTCAAGTTGTCGACAACCCCATCCACAAGAAAACAGAAGAAAATATATATGCACTCTGTCCTGTCAAAAGGCTTTCGCCTTATCTTGAGAGACTGTCAGAGCAGAAACATCATGGAATGGACAGGAGTCTATTAAATTAATAAGCTGCAGGATGGTGTCTGGAGAGTTATGATGCTCCATAAATCCAGTTTGATCATGGTGGACAAGGTTTAAATCTGCAGCCTTCTAATACACATCCAGGTCCTGGATTGGATTTGAAGTTTTGTGCTGGAGACACAGAGATAGTCCTGCAGCTTGTGAATTAAGATTTATCATTTTTTCATACTTTTTTTTTTTCCTACACTTCTTGACAAAAATGAAAACCGTAGGGATCCTGGCAAATGTTACTGCTTGAAATGAAAGAGCTGTTGTCAAGGTGAAACCATGACCTAGAAGCCTAAGCTCAAACCTTGGTCATTCTTTTCAGGCAGCTCCATTGGTGCTGAGTATAAAATGTCTGTATGGGGGAAACAGGGCTGGATTCTTCTGCAGCCTGGTTTGTAGTGATTCCTGTCAAATACTCCTGCTGTGTATTTGTGATACAAGAGAAATTAATGGTGTGCCATATAAAAGCAAAAGCTTAAAAACTGTAGAAATATATTCTCCTATTTTAGGTGATTCTGTGTATAACTGACAGGACAGTGTGAGATTTCTGTGCCCCTTACCTCTAAATGGCTTAAACCTGATGGTGATAATTCCAGGAAGACTCTTTCATAGCATTTAAGGAAAACCTGTGTGACATGCAGCCGTGATCTCCATGAGGGCTGTAGAGCCGGACTGCCTGGAATGCAGTGGTGAAATGGTCTTGGCTATGTTTTGTCTCTAACTGCCCACAAGTAAGGCTGTTATTAGGGCACAACAGGTGGAATTCAAGTCTCTTGGCTACTTAATTGACTTAAAAGCCAGTGATTTAATATTAGACCCCAAAGCTCATACTGCTGTTGGTCTAGAGGCTCCAGCAGGTGATTGCTGTGCTTCTTTACACAGGCAATGACACAGCCAGCAGTTCTCTCCTCTCAAATACCCTAGACACATTTTGGATCCTGCCAAATGTATTTATTGATACTTAGGATCTGTGTTACTTTTAAAGACAGTCTGTACTCATTTTTGTTCTCATTGTTAATTTAGGAGCTTAAGGAGATTTCTTTACATTAGAGAAGTTTAAAAACAAAGTATATCTTAAAAGAAATGGATAGCTCCTCTTGCAATACCAAGGCCAATGAGATTTGTTTAATGATGAGGAAATGGATTGAGAGCTGAAAGAAATTGAAAAAGCTGTTATGGTGTGCAGGTTTCCTTAAACAGATCGAGATGTAACCGTTGGTCACATCCATCAGACATCTCCCTCCATTGTCTTTCAGAAATTACCTAAAAGCTATAGCCAGAGATCATGTGTGACTGAATCCTGACCTCTCTATTGATCCGGGGGATCAATCTGTGTACTCTTTGATCCAAAGATCAATGTCAGCATTTCTCTCCTCCCACGGCATTCCAGCACTACCCCTTCTGCAGAAAGAGGCCACAAGGAGCAGAACTTCACAGCAGGGCAGCACGGAGGAGGCCAGTGGAGGCCAGCAGGGCAGACTAAATCCATTGCTCTTAATGCAATGGCAATTGCACCTTGTTATTTGGGGCAGGTTGTGAAGTGTGTATAGTAAAACGGAGAGGAGGGAGAGTGGAGGTTAAGGAAGGAACTCCAGTATGGCACAACATACAGGAATTCCTCGTTGCAGCCCCCCTTGAGGTGGGGTGTAGGATGAGGCAGGATGCTCCTGCTGCCTGCAGCTGCCCATCTCCTCACCAGTGCTAGGGCTTCCCTCAGCCCTCCCACCGTTTTAGTCTTCTCTGTAGGGAAATGAAGAAAGTATAGAGAAGTTGCAACCTGCTTCAATGAATGTTTATTATTTCAGGAATGAACTGTTACAGCATACAAGGACAGAACTTAGCAGCTTTCTTAAAATGTAATTTCTTTTGGCATTATAAAAGGAAAAGAAAAAAATGAAACAAGTTACGATACTGAAGCAGATTTAGTAAAGGTATTCTGTGACTGCATGGTGGTTGGTGGCATGCAGAACCAAGGCTTGTTCCTGGAGAAGAAATTGCCTGTAAGATAATTTCCTATGAAAATATCATAGCATAAAGACATATATACATGCATACATCCTGTGAACATGCATATATATATATATATATATATATATATATTTCAAAAATAACTAGGCCTCAGTGTATCACTCAGGCCACAGAAGGTTCTGAAATCTCTTCCTATAGCTGCAATGTATACATTTGCATAGACAACTCCAGGTATTCCAAACAATTGTACTATCACACGTTAATAATCATTGAGAATGGATATTATTTGGAAAAGAGTTTAGAAGGTAGAATAAGTCCTCACTAACATTGTTAAGGCTCAAAAAAAGTGCTCATATTAGCTTTATAAATTACAGAAGAATGCTAATTTTGCAATAAAGTGGTGAAAATAGAAGATGACACAGGAAAAAATATACATTTTAGGGAGCGCAAACCAATGTAAAAAGAATATTGAAAAGTGAGAATCTATTAGAAGAGAGGTGTATTCAGACTTAATTGGATTTCGTAACCATTGTAACTTTTCATTTAAAAACTAGAAGTGCACAGACATACTGGGCTCTATAACATTATTTTGGTGAATTGTTTATAACAGTGGTGATATAGAAACACACAAATTGAAAATTTGCTTTTACAATTAGATGTATACAAATACTGTGGTAGAAGCATGTTGATTGTTAAGACAGTTGTCAAATCATTCAAGACCTGAACAAATGAAAGACATTTTTCAGAAAAAACAAGGCTGAGTGGGTTAACAAGAATCGACTGAAATGCCCTGCCCTTCAACTCGAAAACTAAGACAAAGGATTGTGGTTGGTTTGTTAGCTGAAACAAATGTTCAGATATGTAAGAGCAGAACTTTAGAGCTGTCAGAGCACCAGAACAGGCTGCCTGGAAAGGTGGTGGAGTCTCTGTCTCTGGAGACATTCAAAAGCTGCCTGGATGCCTTCCTGTCCAGTCTGCTCCAGGTGAACTTGCTTTGGCAGGGGAGTTGGGCTAGATGATCTCCAGAGATCCCTTCCAAACCCTATCAGTCTGTGATTCTGTGAATCATGAGATGTAGGGGAGACAACTATGTCTTTGGCCAGTCAAAATGTTTGCTGATGTTATCAGATGGGCAGTGGAACTGGTTTACGCTAAAAAATGAGAGAGATGGCATCAAGGATCACTATGCACCTTCTATTAATACACTGTTCTTTTAAATGTGAACAGGATTGCTTTAATAGTGGCTGCATGTGCATTTTGATGAATTTAAAATATGAGAGGTTAAAAATACATTTTCAAGTTACAATTAAATGAAAATTTAAAATAAGACTGACAGATTGCTAAGGCTAAGTCAGTTTTATGATAAAGATTCAATGAAATTATATTTATCATTGGAGCAAATGAAGTATAAAATCGCAAACAATGATATTTTTCAGTGGCTTACTTCGGTGGAAAGTGTAGCCTGAAATATGACTTAAAGACATTTTACTTCCATTCCTTCCTTAAAGTAGAAATTAATTAGGGATAATCAAGCGTTGGCTATATGTTCAGAACTGCATCCTGAGTCTTTCGTGGACCAATGGTAACAGCTAAGAAAGCTGTTTTGTGATGCAAAGTCTTATGTATTTTATTTGGCTTTAACTAGCTAAGTTAGGGAAAAAGTTGAAATTTTAATAATGGTTTAAGAAACAAACTGTTTTTATTGCTTTCATGGAAGCCACTTTTGGCACTTTGCACTCTCTCAGATCTGCTGAGATCAACTCTTTAAATACAGTTCTTTCTCTTTCCATGTACTTTTTATGTAAATCCCTAAATGTCATAAGCTTTGCAGTGAGTCAAGAAGAGAATGCTGGTTTTGTACATACAAGATATTTCTCAATTACATCCATCGCACCATAATGCATGAGATATGACATTTTTCTGGCTTGCCACGATATGATCATCAGCTTTATGTAAGCATGGTACTGCTCTGTCTTTGTGATGTGCTTTCTATCATTCGTTATTTATTTCCTCTTCACTTTGTTCTACGGAAACGTATGTAAAAGGAACACATTCTAAATTCTGTTTCTTTGGCTTGGTCTTAATTTTATAATCTAGGACATAACAAATGGGTTAACTTTGGACATTGAGCAACTTGAATTTTTTTGAGATATTTAAAAACTGACCCACACCATAATAAGAATTATGCTTTCCAAAATACCATTTCTCTCCTTTATAAAAATTCTTCTAAGTGATGCTAAGCAGAAAAACTTAATTTCAGATCAGTTACACTTAAAATCCCCTTTAATATATTCAGCTAGAAGATTCCATAAAAAGTGATGAGCTGATATATGACCTTCTTCTCTTTCAGAACATATGCACATATTCAGCAAAGTGAAGCATGATCCTTGTGTTAGCACTTGGATTTTTGTTGTTTGTCGCTAATTACTGCGAAGTCTAAACATGTGAACAGTTGAATACTCAAAGGCCTAATTACAGAGAAAATTTGGTCCTTGAGTCAGAGAAGTCTCCAAAAGCATCCATTCAGAAGTACTTTCCTTATCAAAAGCATTTTCTTGAACCAGGACTCTTTTAGTCTGTTAAGTTTGTCCATGAGAGAACTAAGAGTTAGTCCTTAAACTGAATATACTGATATTGTGTGTCAGTCTTGTATGGCTGCATCACATCTCTTGTATTGTCTCTGGGACTTTAGTGTCCTAGAAGAATCAATAGGAGCTGATTAGCTGAGGTTTCCTTCAAGCACATAAGCCTGACAGTCTACGATTAATACCCAGCAGCATTCTTAATTTTACTTAGTTTCTTTACCTTCTTTCTTTTAGGAGCTAAATTGGGTCAATTTGCATTTGGAATCGGCAGATTCCAGCCACTATTACTAATAATGTGGGCTACTGAGGAAAAAGAAGCAGCCTGCAGTTTTTAAACCTGAATCTAATTCTGTGTTTTGGAAATGGTCCGATTAGATTTTAGCTGCGTGCCACAAATCAAACACCTGATTTGTCAACCTGTGTTACTTTTACATAGTAACAACTTGTCAGATCCTGGTAAAAGGTTGCTTGTGATTATTACTGCAAAGAGTTTTTTAGCTGTAGCCCCCCAAAATTAGCTAGTAGGTGCATATACCTGGAGCATAATAAAAAATGTACACTGTTCCTATTCCAATTACTTATTTTCATATCACATCTCTGATGAAAATGGGTTAATATTTCTAAAGCTAAAGAGTTTTGTAGAAACAAACTGTAAATGGAGGACACAAAAAGAAGAAAAAAACTGAGGAAAAAAAAATTGCTTTTATTTAGGAAAAAACCTCTCTTTTCTTTGATATTGTTAGAGACAACTTAGACTTTTAAACTCAATATTCCTGAAGGGTTACTATTTTGCTTTATCCTGACATAGCTATTGTTTCTGTGGAAAATAGACTTTTTCTATAGCACTGAACTGGTTACCCTATATCCTTGACACAGAGAACAGCTGTTAATGTTTTGAAGTATTTGAAGTATTTCTAGTATATAATATTTGGTTGGTGCATTGTCTTCCTTGTGCACCGTAGTCAATTATCTTCATCCGCATCTACTGGTACAAAACTGGTGTAGTGAAGAACCATCCCATAATTTTTCTCATTTGTTGTTCTAATTTCTTTCCTCATTTTTCTGCTCTACATAAATTCATGTGCATAGAGGAAATGTCCAAAAAAGGATGAGTGATCCTTTCTAGGATGTATTTAATTTCATAATTGTAAGTACCTAAAGATACTGAATTCTGCTCTCCAGAGATGGAAAAGAAATGTCACCAGACAGAGTATGTAATCAGTAGGGACCTGCCATCCCTTCATCATAGATCCTAAATATTGTGTTACCAACAGGGCAGTTTGGCAAATTAAAACACCAGAAAGAAGCCACTCAGACTTTACGTAGAGTTCATGAGATGAAAAGGAACTGCCGGAAGTAATTGAGTTCCAACGTTTTGATAATGTTTGGGTTGCTTAATTACATTTGCCTTTGTTCCCTTTTGAAAATGGGATGCATCATTCTCTCTCTTTCAGAGCTTATCTAGCACTTAACTAAACATAGCTGGACTAATAAATAAGCTTTGCAGAGTAATCACATGCATGTTGCATCTTCAGAATCTTTTTATATCATCTACTCAGAATATTTTGTATCAACTAAAATATTAGTACACAAGAAAGAGAAAGTGTTATACAGTACTCCTCATATCTGAGCAGCCCAAATAGGGAATGCATGAGTTACGGCATTCGTGGCTAAAATGCAAGAATTTTTTTCCTGAGTGGAAGTGTTTTTAAAATGCTTTGTACCATGTGCAGTAACAGTATGTATCCTTTTAAGGCAGGAGGTAAGAAGAAAACATTTCAAGCCTTATTATTTAGGAAAGATTTGGATGCTCAGCATGTCTCTTTACATCTATCACTATAAAGAGTCAAGAGAATAAAGGATTATTTGGAAGTATATTGATGGATTGTTGAAACATAACTACTCAGAGAAGCTTTTGATAACTCTTTCATATACTTGGAGTTGGAGGTGCTGACATGTAACATGGCTATATCTCATTAGGTTTATGTAAGAAAAGTGGGAGTTTTTCTGAATGTATTTCATGCCCTCTTTTTTCAGTTTTCAGTATACATAAATCTTCTTTTGGGAGATTTAAATATAAAATACTTCCTTATCCTATGGACAACTTACTCCGAGTTACTTAGAATTTGAAATCTTTCCAGTCTCTCCAGTTGGAGACATAGTGTTAGCTCAGGTGGAAACAAATTGGAAGTAAACTTGTCATTGTTTCATGAAGGGAATACACAAATACTTGCAATATTAGCAGCAAGTTTTTGGTATTTAATTACCTCACAGTGAGGTACACTCTGTATTTGGCTCTTAATTCATACTTCCTCAAAAAGCACTGACATTTGGATTTGGGAGGAGGTTGTAATTTTTGTCTTGACATCTTGGGTTTTTTGGTACCTTTTCTTAATTTGTATTTTGTCCAATCTTAAGATATTATGTATTTTTTTTAATTGGAGGAGATTGTGATTACCTGTTTCTCTTGGAGAAAAAAAAAATGCATAAAGGAGACTGGATGAAGTGAACATAGTATTATTCTAAATTGTCGGATTGTGCATAGGTCTCTCTATAACAGGTTCTAGTCTGCTGGCGATATAGTCTCAATAAATGCAGTAAGGAAAGTGCCAAGACCAGCTTTGACAGGGTTTTCTTTTTTTTTCCCCCTTTTTTTTTTTCCTCCTCCTCTTTCTCTTTTAATCCCTGTGGGGCTCTGTGATTTTTCATAGCTGGACTAAAGTTGTGTCAACGGGAGAC
Organism: Jacana jacana; assembly: GCA_013400555.1. NCBI lineage: Eukaryota > Metazoa > Chordata > Aves > Charadriiformes > Jacanidae > Jacana > Jacana jacana. The sequence continues at coordinate 148,409 of VZTM01002749.1, read as the reverse complement.
TTGCACCATAAAGACTGAAATGTTAAAGAAAGCTACAAGGAACAGCTTTGAGGCAAGGTTTCCAGCTTTGTCATCACGCTTGAAGAATTTTCTGTTTAATGTACTGTAATGCAGTATTCAATGGGGACAAGTTTAATTGAGTTTTACACAACCCAGTTGGGAGTAGCGCTGCAAGGTAGGTGATGTCTAGGTTTTTAATCTTCCACTCCAGAGAGGCTTGTTGACGAAGTGGTTCTTTCTCTTTGTAAGAAAAAAGGGAAGCATGAGAAATGATACATCCGTGGATAAAACCAATTGGCAACCCCCAAAGGAATGAGGGCGATAAGGCGAATCCAGCACTTGTAAGAAATAAAAGAATCCAACTGTTCATTTAAATGAGAAACAACACATGTGATTGAGGAGGCAGGGAGGCTGGGCGCTGGAGTGGGGAGGAAGGGACTAACAAACAGAGTGGCTGGTGTCAGACTTAAGCGTCCTGCAAAAACAAACTGGGGTTTGTTAGGTGGGTTGCCGGAGAGATAGTTAACGATGTGTATTTTTGAAAGAAAGGAGAGCCAGGCATTCCCTGTTTCAGAGAAGGTGGCTGAAGTGGCAGGAGGGAGGAAGCTGCTGCTAGGCGAGCCCTACTTAAAGAATCTCTATTCCTTCCCTGAGGCCTAACAGCGGCTCTCTATCAAACAGCATAAAAATAGCACTGGACCCTGTCAAAGAGAAAATAATACCTTCTGTGTAAGCCTTAGTGTATTTAACTGTGGTCCTGTTCAAGTTACTTCTGCTAGAACTTAAGCAGCCGAAGGGATAAGAGTGTGCAGTCAATATACTGCAGATCATCTCCCTGCTTTGACTCTACATCCCTGCTGCAGAAAAAATGGTTAGCAAGACCTAAAGGCATTGGCTGCCCTTCGTTAAAATTTCTGCTCTTACCAATCATGTAAAATTACATATTACAGCATGTTTTAATTTTCACCTGAAAAGCGGTACTGATACTGTTCCACTTGTTTTCTCATAAGATATCCAAGAGATTTGACTGATGTGTGCCAGAAATTGTTTGTTTCTTTGGTTATTTATAATGCTCATGTTGGCGTTTTTGTTCAGAGAGATTTTACTCCTTTCTCCAGAGCCATTTGCTGGAGGAGACAGTGTGTTGTGCCATGATTTTTTCAGGTTTTCTCTGCCATCTTGACATCAGATACCTCATTTTCCTTCATTAGAACCAAGAGGACTTAACACATTGCCTTTTTTCATTAAATCTACTGAATGCCAAGGTTGGCATGAGCTTAAACCAGCAGTAGTTGGGGGGTGCGTTGCCACCAGGGATCCTCTGGGAGGCTTGGGGTGAGAAGAGTAGCTGGCCATGAGGATTTTGCTCCTCTCCATCCCACTCTGCTCTGTTCAAATGAACCCCAGCATAAAGTTTAACCTTAAGCCAGTACCCTTACCTTTGCCCAGATCAGGAGCCTGGCTTAGGGGGGGGGAAGGTGGCTGTGCCTACCAGTCCAGTCTGTTTTCAGCAGGAGAGCAGGGGGTGGGTTTCCTAAGAGGGTGGAAAGCCTCTGATACCAGCTATTGTGTGGGAGGCTGGAATTTCACCCACAGAACACACACGGTGAGACAATTAGAAACTGCAGTGCAACATGCCGAATTTGCACTGTGCTTCTTTCCGAGGTACCACCAGAATCCCTGTTAAATTTATAAATACAGTACACATGCAAAGTACAGAGCTGAGCAAATAATTCACAATGAATAATTTATCTGACAAATTTAGCCTTTTTTCTGCTCATGAAATATCCATGAACAGATCTGTGATTTGTAACTGCAACCTTTACAGTGCATTAGCATAGGGAGGTTTTTTTTTTTAATTTAATTTCCTTGTGTAGTTTAGTGTAAAAAAGTAATTCCCCCTTATTAATCATATTAACATTTTAAATAGTCCAAAAGTAGGCTTTGAAGTTCAGCCATCAACTAAGTGAAGGGGCCAAAGCAGATGGCTGTTTCTACCTTGCTGCTGCTGTTGCTATTTTGTCCAGAAACATCTCTTCCATAGGCTACATTTACAAGGAGACATCACAGCAAATATTTTTTTTCAGCCTCTATGTTTGGTGTAGAAAAATGCAAAACTATCTCTTCTTTCATGGTAGTAAATACTCTGAACAATAATGTCCAATGAAGCACAGCTTTCAGTTTGGAACTGATGTGGGCAGGCATGGGAGGAAGGGGCTGCACCCTCAACTTTTCTTAATAACAACACGTATTTCGAAAGATTTTGGAGTGTATCTCTCTTTTAATGTATAGACTGTGTTCCCATTGTAGCCTGACAGTGACACTGCTTTGCATAGGCTAAAAGAATAGGGAGAAATGAGACTCATATTTCACGAGGCCTTAGTAAAACTTGAAGCACAATTTTCAGAATTAAATGATTAGGGTTAAATAAACATAAAGTAAGTCTGGGGTTTTCTGAGGTAAACAGTTTGAAAACATTAGCAGACGTGTACTGAGGTTTCTCAGATGGTAATTTTTTTATAATATCTGTACATCTTTGTATTCTAACACTTCCTCTATAGTCTAGCAAAATCGTCAATATTTACTGTAGACTAAATTGCTGGGAGTTTAACCAGTTTAAGTTGTCAATTGAAATTTTTGCAGCTTTGTTAGAAATACAGCTAGAGAGTCTTAATGTTGATAACCTTTCAATTTACTGAGTTTCTTCCACAATTCCAGAATTTCCAGAATACTTTTTACCATATCACCAATTTTGTATTTACCCATATTGTCCTGTTTTCAGCTGAGAGGGAGTTAATTTTCTTTCTTGTGGTTGCTGTGTTTTCAGAATTGGTATAAAAGGAATGTCAATAATGCATATTGTTTTAGTCTTTGCTAAGTGATGTTTATACTCGTTATGGAGTTTTTCAGCTTCCTAAAGAAGCTGAGCATAGACAGAACAACAGAATGGCCAATAGAATATTCCATACCATAGACATCATGCTTGGTGTATAAATGGGGATTGGCTTGGGGGGGAAATCCACAATCTCTGCTCAGGTCAGGCTGGGCAACCAGTTCACCAAGTGGTGAGAGTGAGTTGTGTCTTGTATATTCTTTTACCATTAGCGTTAATAATAATGATAATAAAAATATTATTTTCCTTTTCCATTACTGCTCTATTAAAATGTCTTTATTTCATGCATGAGATTTTTTTTCCCTTCCCCCTCCTTTTCTGCCCCTTGTCCCTACCCTTCTTGGAGGGGAGAACAGAGGATAAGGAAGCAGCTGCATGGTCCTACTTGCTGGCTGGGGTTAAACCACAATGTGTGTATAGCCTCATCTCAGAGATGATGCTTAAGAACTGGACAGAAATAAAAGAAAATTTTGTTGATATTTTTTAAGTGTGGCTACTGTAACCAAAATAATGATTTGTTCTTCATTTGACATATTTAAGGATAAAACATGGTTTGTGAGGCTCTCAGATTTAATATATAGCTCTGGTCAGAGAACAGCTTTCACACTAACAGCTATTTGGTCAATAATCTGCTTATTTTCTGCATTCACAACTAAATCTGTAGGCTTTGCTGGGTAAGTTTACTCTCTCGTTTCTGATGGTACGACAGAATTCAATACAGCTAAGAAAGAGTCAATTGAATTTTACTTGCACGTATCCTCCTCAGAACAGTTTAATAATTCCAGGTAGTTCTATATGAGTACAAACCTACTGAGGGCATTGAATGCCTTGAACAGCTGCCATTAAAAAAAGACCTAATTTGGTCCTCAGGAACTATACTCAGTGATGAGTGATACAGAAAGAATCCAGTTTGACTTTCAGAGCCAGAATGAGTTTACAGAACCGTTATTTCTTATAAATGGATCCACTGCACATAGAAATAATTGAGGTGTCATGAAAAGCCTATCCTCTATTTATAATAGACCATGACCACACACATAATAAAAACAAATAATTCTTGTTTTGGTATTACATAAAAAAACCAATTATTTAGGACATTCAAAAACAAGTCCCACAGCAATCAGCTGAACATTGTATGAAGAAAGAGGAATTTTGGTATCTCTCCATTCTGACATAAACAGTTCTGTTTGGCTATAAGAAAAATAGACATAAGGTACTCTATTTGCCTTCCTTACAAAGCTGTTTCAAGCAAAGAGAAACCCAAATATTCTCAGTGAAGGAAGTGTTCATACAGTCCTCTCAAATGCTGGTGTATGTAGATTAGAATATAATAAATTTAATTTTGTTTAGAATAGAATAGATTAGATTAGAATATAATAAAAGCAGATACTGTTTCAGGCCCTCTGGAATAATCCCAGGTGCTAATATACATCCATTCTCGCATCCATCTAAATGAACTGAAATCAGTGCTTAAACAGAATGAACATCATAGCAGATCTAGCCAAAGCCTGGTGAAGGGAAAACTAAATTTTACATTAAACAGCATCCTGGCTTGCATCAAATGTATATGACCCCCGGGTCTAGGGAAGTGATTGACCTCCTGTCCTCAGCACTGGTAAGGCTACACCTCAAATACTGTGCTCAGTTTGGGGCCCTTGGCTACAAGAAAGGCAATGAAGTAGTGGAGTGTGTTCACAGAAGGACAATGAAGCTGGTGAAGGGTCTAGAGCACGTCTTTNGGTGTACTTGGCAGTACAAGGTAAACAGTTGAACTCAATGATCTTAAAGGACTTTTCCAACCTAAATGATTCTATCATTCTAAATTGACAGTACTGGAACTGGTACTTTGTCCAAACAGCAGACTATATCAAGTCTCTAGATGTGATTCTGACCTCTATCCTTCCCAGCATCCCATCTGTACATGTCATAATTTTGCTATTTCAGAGCTGTACCACCATACTGAACATTTGTCCCCCTTACAGAAGCATAAGTGCATTTGCACATTTGTCTACTAAGGAAAATAAACCAGGGAATCCTCATGCAGAAAACCAAAGCAATTTGTAGAATACCTACATATTTCTTTCACATGGAAATGGCTTGTATCCAGAGATGGCAGTCACATCCACACTTGAATACATTGGGGTGGTTTACTGCTTTGTCTTTGACCTGC
>VZTM01002749.1:118304-141883 GCA_013400555.1 Jacana jacana | reverse complement strand
TTCCAACCTAAATGATTCTATCATTCTAAATTGACAGTACTGGAACTGGTACTTTGTCCAAACAGCAGACTATATCAAGTCTCTAGATGTGATTCTGACCTCTATCCTTCCCAGCATCCCATCTGTACATGTCATAATTTTGCTATTTCAGAGCTGTACCACCATACTGAACATTTGTCCCCCTTACAGAAGCATAAGTGCATTTGCACATTTGTCTACTAAGGAAAATAAACCAGGGAATCCTCATGCAGAAAACCAAAGCAATTTGTAGAATACCTACATATTTCTTTCACATGGAANACCTGCCCTAGAAGGCAGTTTTCTGAATAACACATCTAGTGCTCGCTCATGATGAGACTGGTTCTGTACATCATGCAGTGGGAGGGAGGCGTTGGGTTTTGTGACTTACTGGAGATAGAGCAATTATAAGTGTGAAAAGTGCAGGGATCAGTGAATGGAGAAGTCACAGGTGATGCTGGGGAAGAAAATAAGTGTTCAGTTTAAACCTTGAGCTAGTGGGATGATCAAAATGGGAGCTATTTCAAGTTATTTCAAGCCTGTGTTTCAATGGGAAATCACTGAATTTAAATTGATAACTCTTGAGAGCAGTACAAATGAGAGCTAAATACCTGTGCAGCTGCAAGAATTTTGTTTGATTGTTTTTTCTTTCTAAAAAATGACAATAAAATAATATATTAAGATAACATAATTGGGTAGGAATCAGCAGGGCTTAAATGCAATCAATTCTATAAAGGAGGAGCATAGAAGCTGTTATAAACACATGAAAACATTCCCAGAAGCACAGGCTGCAGAGATGAAAACATACAAGGAAAGAATAATAAAGTGAGAATTTATCTTTCTCTTACAGATGATAACATCAGCACACCTATTATTAATAACATAATATACAATCATGAATATCTATAAATTTCCTATAAATATATGATAGGTATTTCTGCTGTCTTACATTATAATTAATTTTTGATATTGTCTTGATGCAGATGGATACAAGTTCTAAGAATAAACTCTCAAGATTCATACTTGCAAATATTAACTCTAAAGTCTAATAATGAGCTCATCTATACAAGTTATTTATTGTTTCACTTGCAATCAAGTAAAGATCAGAAAATAAAGGTAGAAACGTACTATGAAAGAAACAAACTTTACAGGAAATTGTATCTTGGCATTAGACAGTTTAGAGCTTTGTCATTGCTTTCTGGAAAATGTTTTCTTAATTTTTCCTATCCAGTTTCTGAATTCTATATTGAAATTGCAAAATGCCTCGTTTTCAGATTTTTTACTGCATTACTACAAATGCTGCCTTTTCCCACTACATACTTAGTTTTTCCAAAACACACCAGGTCACGGCTTGTTTTGCCAAAACTTCAAAACTTGAGCATCATTTCCATTTCATTGTTATTTAGGAAAAGGAGTTCAAATGTGAGATCACTGAAGACAAATTTAGCGTTCTAAGTGATGGCTTAGTATTTTGAGCAGAAATAAAATTAAGTCCATTAAGTTTGAATTATTTTTCAATTTTTATTTTTTCTAAAGAATGGTAATTTTTTGTATTGAAATGGAAAGCTATACATTCTTGGGGTACAGCCCAATTCTGTTAACAAGATGTGGTGCAATTGCTGAGGAATTGCAAGGAATGAATGATTTCCCGGAAATGAACAAAGGAAGGTATTGGTGCGTTAATCAGCCCGTTTTGTCTTCCTTTTGCCAAGGAAAGAAAAAAAAAAAAAAAGAAAGAAAAAGCAAGCATGCAAGCAAGCATCATACTCTCTCTGATATTAAAATCTATGGGAATTTGATGAGATAAAAGAAATGTTAAATGAACATTCTTCCTCTAAACAGACATGTCTAGAAAGGCAATTTTAGTAGTACAGCAGTGTAGCATTTTGTTTTTTCTGCAATAAAGCCATCAGATCAATAAAAAATTATGTAGCAGATTATTATTACACTGTGCTCACCATAGCTCTAATCGTAAATAATACAGCAGTTATCCTGGTTATATTAATTATAATTAGAATGCAGATAATGCAGACGGTCTTTTATTACTAGAGCCAAATCAATTTTCCAGTGTTATTCAATGCAAGGTCACACAAAGTTGTTGAAGCTCTTAGACTTCTTATGAAATGACCTGCATATGTAAGAGAGGGTTTGGCTCAGCTGTGTAAGACACATTGACTGGGAAGTGCATTGAAATAATTACAGCCATGAACTCTTGCCTATAATGGCAGGATTTCATTTTATAAAGTAAGCATAGCTGTAATCCAGGCTCCTTTATGGTGGGAAGCCTCATAAATCTTTCAGAGAAGACCAAGTCTTTCTCTTATTTGTAAAGCAGAAATCAAAATGAATTCGTTTCAGTTGTTATTCTTTCCATCTGTACTGTTGTGTTAAACATTCTGAATGTGTTCACATTGTGTATTAATATGGAAAAAAGAACCTAAAAGAAGAAAATGGTTAACGGAGATATTTGGCTGCATTATTTTAGCATACTGTTTTAGGCTAGTTTAGGCACTGGGGCTCTCCTGGATCACTTAAAGCTTTTATCATCTTTTAGGATTGTACTGGCTTAATGTATTTGTCTTCTATCTCTCATGGCTTCAGTTTAACTCAGACTCGCAGAGGAACTGATATACTTAAAATGTGCCTGGCTGTCCTGTAGCTGATGAGCAGATTAGTAGGACACTGCCAGATAATCATCTCTGAGATGCATTGGATTCATATGCGTAAATGACACATGGCAGAGAGAGGGAAAGATCGCAGAAAGTGGCTCTCAGTTTTGTGCTTTTCTGCTTTCATTTATACAGATGGCCATTAGATATGTTCTACACCGGATTCTTGCAGTTTTGAATTCACTTTTCTTCTTTTTGTTCTGTCTGTCATGTACCGAAGTGCTTCCAGAGAAACAAAGCAGGCAACAGTAAACAGAGCAAAGGCTGCAAGTAGGAGCTAGTTAGTGAGAGGCACAATGCTAGGAGCAGTTTAAAGAATAAAGGGTTTGTTGCTATTTGGTTGCTCGCTTACTTTGTTTTGCTTTGCTTTGTTACTCAATAGAACAGATGCTATGGGGGGGGGGGGGGAAGAGGAATAGCCCTTCACAGAAAAAAAAAAACAAAAACTGTGCATTTATTTGAGGACGGCTGTGATACTTAAATCTTTAATATTCTTCTACAAACTGTGCTCTCTCAGATGGGTTTGAAAATTTGCTTTCAAATAGGCAGGAGTTTGGCATGTGTATCAGAGCATAGTGGTCCAGGCAGTCTCCTACAAGCCCATGTGTTTTTAGTCTTATATCTGGCCTCTAAGTCATACGTTAAGTCAGCAGTGTGATGGCATTTTAGAAAGGGTCTCTGATCACTTTTTTCTTCATAGCTTGTCATAAATTCTATTATCAGCAGCACCTGAACTTGAGGAATCCAGTCATTTGAATCAAAATGCTTCCTTCTAACAATAACCAAGGAAGGAGACAAAGCCATTTGGCAAGCAAATGAATCTTAAGTACACACACTGGAAATGTTTATACTTTGTTCTAGATAAATGTAGCCTGCATTTTGATAGTATGTCACAGTGCTCAGCTTACAGAATGTGAACAGGGTTTACATGTGAAAGCAAATGTGAAAGAAATAGAGGAAAGGGTGTTGGGGAAAACTTGGTGTAAATGGACTTTGAGACTTTACTCAGATATTAGAGATTGGAACTTTCAAACCAAATTATTCCAAATTGAACAAAAGAATGAAAGAAAGGTCCTTCGGAGATATTTCCATGACGTGTATGATTTTATATCTATGATACTTCTCATGGATACCTCAGTTCAGTGTGAGTTGATTTAATCTTATCTAGAGATAAATTGATCTTTCTGAGCCCCACATGCCTCTTTATTTTGGTGGTAGTAATTTAATCAGGATTTCCCTTAAATCTCCCATTCTCTACAAATGCATCGCAGTGTTTGTTTGCTTGGTTCTGTGTTTTAATTACAATAATATAGTGGTACTCACAGGTTCAGGGCAACACATCCTAAGCTTGATGTTTAAGACGGAGCAAGGAAACACTGGGGCAAAATTGATTGTAGTTTATCAGTTTTACTGAAGTTACTGCTCCATTTTACCCATTAAGAGCCCCTAATCCTTTCCCTCCTTTTCTTCTAAGTTGTTTGCTTATATACAAAGGAAGAAAACTCACACTTTTGCAAAGTTCATGTCAAAACCAAGCAGTACAAAGGTACACGATATGATAGCTTGGTGTACAACTTTTTCTTTGCTTTGCTTAAAAAATTCTGAAGCTTATGGTATATATTCTTGTGAGGTTGTGGGGTTTTTTTAAGACACTCTATCTCAGAGGTAGCATGTGTATCAGGGGAGGCAGGGATTGCTATGGTAAGTACCCCTGCTTCAAATAATAGGATTTGGGAATTATTTTCAGTCCAAAACATAAGGGGAAAAAAAAGTCTAAAAGTGACCTTGTCGTCTGAATTAACTTCCATGAGATTCCACTTTAAAATGATATGCCCAGTATTATCATTTTACTGCCAAAAACTGGGAACGCTTCCAAATTTTGACTTACAAATTATTGTACTTCCAACTGAAAAAAAAAAAGGAAGCTTTTTGAAGTACTTCTTTTTGTTGAATACTGTAATAGATGGCTCTGTAAAATCCTGCGTAAATGGCCAAGACCGCAAGTTCGAGCTGCCCCCAAGGCAGTCTTATCTTACACACAGGCTTTTAGAAGATTTTTGTTTTGTTCTTGAATGTGTGTAGTTTATGTGTTTCATCAGAAGATGCCTGGTTTTTTGCCTGACTCTACACCCCCATGTCAATACCACTCAGGTTCACAAGGGGAGTTAGCCGCAGGATTTGTGCTGCGCTGAAGAAGAAAGATTATCTTTCCTGTAGGGGGGTGGGGGGAAGCGCATTGTGCACGTCTCTAAAGTAAAGACTGCGGGAAAAAATGAAGAGGGCATAACTTTTTAATATACAATAGCATTCCTAAGTTAATATAGCATGCTGGAATTTAGTGGAACATTTTATTATTCGGTGATCATTTTTCTTTACATCTTGTAAATAAATGTTGCTTGTCTTAACGGGCATTCATCATCAGCAGGGTAGGTTTCCAATAAGCTACACAAACCGCTGCTTTAAGTGCACTTGATAGTGTCTCCAGCAAATAGCTTTAGAAAATATCCTTCCTACCATACGTACCCTCATGTGAGGATTACCTGCAATGATACGATACATCCTCGTACATTCAGGCGGCCTCGTGTGCCTCTGATCTATGCTGGCTTTCACTGCCACTGTTTCTGAAATGGCCTTTCTGCCTCCTGATCACAACATGAAGCAAAAAAGTACCATCTGGACACTGCATGCTAAAAAGTCAAAGATCTGTATGCTATATTATGCCCAAAAGGACATTTCCTTGTCAGTTAAGCTGCCATGTACTTTAGTCTGTCACTGATAACTAACAAAATTACAGTATGGTAATTTTAATTGGAAGCTATCCATTTTTATCCCTCAGGTTTTTCTTTTATTCCCTGTGGCAATCTTCTCTTGCAGCAGGCTCCTGCGCTGCAGTGCGGGCGTGGGCAGAGCCCTGGTGGGAGGGCTGATGTGCCTGGGCACTGCAACGTCCAGCTGCCAGGGTGCCATGCTGCTGCTGCCACTGCTGCCCAGGAGTTTTGCCAGAGCCATCGATCCAACCTTAGCACCACGTGTCCTTCCTGTAATTCCTTAATTCTGCCACTTTTTTACTCACCTGGGGTCCCACAAAGCCTTTTGACAATTAAGATTACAGAAGGAAAGAGATGGTCCCCCCCGACTCTGCTGGAGGTCGGAAAGATGCGGATACAAGCCAGGGAAGGGGGCACAACAGGGTTAGATGGTGAAGGTGAATCTCCCCCTGTCTGAAAGCTGTAAGTGAGAATATTTAGGGCATCTGTGTTGTCCTTACTGTGGAGGCAGAGAGGGAGTGAGAGCCTCTCTCCTGAAATAAGAATAGCATCAGTGACTGCAAGCGTACAGAGGAGGGGGTAGCTTGCTTTTAGAGGGCAAAAAACAGGGTAAGGACAGGAAAGTGGAAAAGAGGAAAAGGAACAAAACACATGGGATCTAAAAGACTGTACTTTCATTTAAATGTATACATAAAGATTGATGTTGTTTTGCTTATATTTATTTGTCTGTTTGTTATCTGAGTGGTGCACAGTGCAGGGAATTTTACTGTTTTTTCCTTTTATCTGGATGACTCAGAAAAGTAAAAAATGCAGCTTATAATGTTGGCTTACGGCCTGGCAGCGTAGAGGGGGTGCAAGCCAAACTCCCAGTCACCTGAATCTCCTCGTGGAGGAGAATTGGGTATACGCTTCACACTTGGAAATAAATTCAGTGTACGAACACCCCAAAATAGAACAAATCTGCATATGGACTTAGATGTACAAATAGCACTCCAGCATCTCTTTTAAGACAGTTTGAGTCTCTGCAGCATTACTGCTAGATTAAAAACACAACATACATATTTTCCAAGTTATAATTTTGTGGACCTGACCCTAAAGTGCTGTTGTCCATTTTCACAGCACCCTAAGTCAGAAGTGTTACAGTCCAATACTGAAAATTAGTTGGTGCAATACCAGCTGAATTTTGATAAATCTTATAATGAAAAGATACATAAAAACATTCTAAATTTAAGAGACTGACAGTTCTTATCACCTTAAGAATTGTCTTGAAATATACCAAAACCAGCAAATGTGAAAACAAGCATCATTATCACTTCAGTCTAAAAATGGGGCTGGAATTGTGACTGAGAGAACAGCACAGTAAAAAGAGAGTGTAAGTGCTGTATAAGATAGGCCTCCAGAGTTTTCACTGGATTATGCCAGAGGCCTTTTTCATTAACAAAAGTTAAATGAAGTATATAAAATGAGGAAAGTCAAAGTTAGCTGACCAATATGCAGCTAAATTTATGAAAACAAGTTATTTTTAGTTATAGTTTTATTTTATAGTTTTATAGTTTAGCTAGGTTCAGTTATTTTTGTTGCTCCAAATAACAGGTGGAAAAATACAAAACAAGGCATTTGATCACGTTCATTAACAGAATGATAATGGTGGGTCCAATTCAGCATTCTCCTCTGGATCATCATTTGTATGCTATGTAAAAACATGTCAGTAATGGTTTTCAAAAGCAAAAGAAAGTACTACCTGAGAACGATTCAGAAAATTCATCAGCTGAGAAAAATCTGTACAGAGAAGTGGAAAGAAACTCTGCAACATTTTACTTCTGAAGGACCCTAGCTGCATATCCCTGCAGAGGAGGCAAGTCTTTTAAGCTGTAACATCGTTCAGCAGCATCCCACCTGGATCCCTGGCAAGGTAGCTTTCATACAGTTCTGCTTGCCAGTGTTGCCTTGCTTAGCTGCTGCCTCGAGAAGCCTTGCTGAGGAGATGGGTGCTGAAAAGGTTAATGGGAAGCCCTGATAAATTTGCAGAGATTGCCTCTGTCAGTATCATTAGAATCTCTTACACATACCAATATGATAGTGTACACTAGCAAAAAAAAAAAAAATAAAAAATTTTTGGAGTTTTATGACAGCAAATCAGTGTGTTCTCATTCCCTGCTCAGAGCACCAGTGGGCTTTCGGTGAGGTGGTGCTGAAGTGCCTGGGGTGCCTGGGCAGGAGCGTGGTACCTCTGTGGCCTGGTGCCACTGCCAGCCAGAGCATCTGCTGCTGCCATGCACGGAGAGGTCGCACAGCCTTTCCCAACCTTCCTTCCACAGGAGGAAGAAAGTTTTGGATTGCAATAGATCAAATTCTTACATATGTGCTAAGTCTTCAAAAAAGCACATCCGACCAGCAGCTCAGTGCAGACATTCCTCATGCGATGGCTCCCAGGCTGCCTGGCTAATCCTTGGACACACTCCATTGTCGGGTCTCTCCAGCCTGAATTACTAAAAGCTGTCTTCCAGTCTCTCTCTCCAAGCATCCTCTGCCCCAAAAGAAGGAGACATTTTATCAGAAGTGATATTTCCCCCAACAAACTTACAAAAGGCACATGTGATTTTTTATTATTTTTTTTTTTCTAACAATGCCTTGCTATCTATGTTTATGTTAGCCTAGTCACAGTCCTGTTACAACTTTTTTATCAGAGCTTGAAAACTGAGAAGAAAAGTAGATTACTACCTTTTCCTTCCACTTTTGGAAAGCTGGAATCCAATCTAACTCAAAGCATAAAATAGACTTTTGTTACCACAAGATTGCAGCAGAGGTTAGTAGCAATGTACAGTTTATAGTATATTTTCACTGAAGGGAGAGTTCATACTATGGCTATTCAAAGTATATAGTGTGTGAATTTAGTACAAAAATGAATTTAGTTTCTATTTTTTTGTTCATCAGAGATGAACACTAAATGCAAAGTTCAGATTCAGTTAACAATTTTTTCAGGTCTGAATCTAATATTTTTGGGCTGGTTCTTTTAGAACTCACAGGGGTAAGCCCCACGATAATTGAGAAGTCCATGTTTCATTACACGTGGGAAGTACAAATGGGCATATATTTTCTTGGGAGGTGGGAGTCTCAACTCTATGATAGTAATAGTGCTTGTAATAGTACATTCAATTTATGATAACTTCATTTAATTTGTCTAGCTAACTTAGCTTTAGTAACTTACGGGCTGGATAACAAAAATATGAAACAGTTATTTAGATATTTGTTGACTATAATTGTTAAGCACTATAATACTGTCCTGGCTGGAAGTGGAAGTAAGTGTACTGTATTTGTATGATGATTTCACCTTAAAGCAGGACTAAATTCTCAGTATATTGTCCCCTCATGTCTAGATTAGATATAGATATTGTTCCTAGCATGTTTGTATTTTAAATGTATTTTTCCACACAATTTTATTTAGATCTGCAGCGATAATATTTAAAATGTGTTTTAAAATCTTGTATCTTTTTTCATAATTGTTTTAACAGCCACATGTTGCAATGTGGGCACAACTGGAAAAAAAAAGAACAACAGAGAGAGGAGCTGAATGGATACAGATAATACACTTAAGCAAGCAGAGAATATTTAGTCAACATGGTTTACTTTGGTTTCAGCATGCCATCAGCAACCAAATTTATAGATACATTGGAAGAAGAAGGGAGATTGGGTTTGAAAGAAGAGGTAGCTCTGTGGTTGGTGCTGGTGGGTATATCAGAAGTTTGAGGGGGACTGCAGAAAGCATCGTCCTGGGTTTTTGAAAACGTAAGAAGTGTGAGTTGGAGGCTTGGCTTATGTATCAGGGGAAGATGGTGCGGACTTTATGGTAATGAGTGAGAGAGGAAGAAAATATTCCATGGAAGTGAGGACAAAGATTGTGTTTCATCCGGTAGAAGAGGGAATCCAGCAGAGATGGGCAAAGAGAGGCTTCGCATGGTCAAGGCAATGGAAAGGAAACAGCATTCAGATTTGCTACACGTACTGTAAGGTTTTCACAATTAAGAGTGATCTTAGTTGTGTGGGTGGATAGGAAAGGCTGTGCTTTTGCAAGGTTAAACGAGAAGGGGAGAACTAGTCTTAAGTAAGATCTGAAGGGAGGTAAAGAGCTGTTCTATCCAGGCTGCACTTGAATTGTGGAGCTGGGCATCAGTGAAGCAAGACTAGCTGAGTTTTAGTATAGAGCAGAGCGGTGTATTTGTCATTTAATTAGTCTAAGATTCCTGTATCCCAATAAAATCTTATCCAAGTTAGAACACAGAAAGAAGTAGGCTGTTCATCAGAAATGCTGCTGTAGAGACAGTGTTGAAAAGAAATCTGGGAACAGATAGACTGAGAGGGAGAAATAGCTGCAGTCTTTTTAGTGATGGAAAGTTCATCCCAGAAGTAACTACAGAGGGGAAAAGACAAAGAAGAAAATTGAAAATCATAAACCCAAGTTGAATATGGGCTAAAGCAGGTTTGGGTTAGAAGTAGGATTGTCTTGATTTCTGCTCTTAAGCAAAGTACTTGTTGGACTCTAAAGCACTACTCTTAATTTTGCAGCACCAGTCCTTTCTTCCTCTATGACTACAAAGAAAACAAAGCCCTTAAACATACAGTTTAAATTTCTAACCATATTATGTTTGCGTCACTTAAGGCTGTAAAAAGCTTAGGGCAGAAATAGTGTTATTTGTATTTATACATTTATTTCGATGGCATTATACAGAGAGGTATTACTAAATGGTTGCCATGAGTAATTAGTTGATCTCTGTCATTAAAGGTTCCGTAGACACACAGGTAAAATAAAGTTGCTACCTCAGTCCATTATTAAAGACTTAAGCTTTCCTTTACTCTTGGGTTGGTTTATTTTCTGCTTTTATATATATGCATTTTCCTTTCACTGTGTATCTGCAGAAAATTGTCATTACTTTTACCTTCATATAATAGCATTTTTTTTCTTTTGGGAGGAGAAGAAAATTTAGTCTCTCGCCATTGGAACTTAAAGTAGGCAGCATTAAAAAAAAATGGAAAAATCTTGCCAGGATGATACAGGTATGGAGTATAGTTCTTTCCCTGAAACAGGAAGGGAAAAATATAAAGATTGCAAAGACCACAGAGTCTTTCAGACCGCCTTTCAAAGGCAGTTCTGGTGTCCTCATACCTAAGGAGAAAAATCAACTGAGAATATTGAGAGAAAGGGAAGGTGGTGCAAGTGATAATAAATTACTCAAAATCAACATAGTCACAAATGATTTCACAGAGCAGCACTTAAACAAAGAATTAAGGAATAGGAATTCTAAGGCAGGCAGTTATATTTTTGGAACTGTAACGCCAAACAGATAGCTCCTTTTACTAGAGGAATGAATGGATACAGCCTTACAGCATCATATGAGGATTCTGACTTTCAAAAACCCTCTACTTCTATACTTGGAATCAGTTTGGGACAAGGAAAGTGAAGCTCTGGAACAAGCTCTATAGCCTACATCATTAGATGTCTTTGAGGAGAGAAAGATTAGATGAATTAGGTTCTAGATGAATTAGAATGCTGTTGATTCTATCTTGAGACAAGCAGGCAGAACAGATGATCTCCTTTGCAGCTATGCACTTCCAGAATTTGAGGGAGCAGAGGAGATAGCATTTAGAAGATAATGTCACATACCTAATTGATCATACAAGCACTACTGTACGTACCTCTCAGGGCTTATGATTGGTTGCAATATCAGAAATGACAGGGTACCCTTTGCAAAATTCACTCCATGTTTAGGAATAATATAACATGTTAGAAAACAATGAGCCACTTACACTAACGGTAATGGTGTATAATTCTTTCAGAATTAGATGCAGGAATTCAAAATTCAAATGTTCTTGATATAAAAGCAATAGTGAGAGAAGTATAGGGTGGGATAAAATAGAGTTTAAAGCAGAATCATCACCATTTCTGATTTAAATATGAGTGCCTTCTCTTGTAGTCTTCTTTGAAATAGCCTATAAGGTCTAACAGTAGATCTGCTAGCAAAAATGATAGCCAGTAAATGTGCTAGCATTGGTTCAAGGAATCTATTGCAGTAAGGTTAAAAAAGAGAGCATACATTCTAGATGCATTTGAAAAGGGAAAGAACTGGTAAAAATCCTCTGTAGGATAAAAAGAGTCTTTGATATGTCTCATTAGCCTATTCTGTTCTATCTTGTTCAGCTCCAAAATAAAATAATAGCAGATTAGGATAGGTATTCTTCATTATTATTTTCTAGTCTTTACCAGAATGTGCATTTTACAAAAGAGTTAAATCTAGAGTAAGAGACAAAGGCTCCCAGGTTAGCCATGTAATCCCTTTGATCGATGGATTGTTTTCAGAGAGATGGCTGAGTTCAAAAATACTAATGTCACAAGAATGCTGGTTTTTATATGTAAAATGACCTTGCATATGCAAGGCGGATTAAATGAGTCTTTGTGCGGGTTCTTGATCAGCATGCTGGTGCATCTCTAGAATGTGACCAAGGCAAGTGAACTGGAGCCCATTCTAAAATAATTGCTGTGGGATATATCAATATTCACCTTAGCTGGTCAAATAAATGATGCTTCCATAGAGATAATGAGGAAAAAGAAGTTGGAAATTTTCAAGGCATGAAAAGAGTTATCTCAGTGTATTCCAATCTACTACTTTTTGCCTTTCTCCCCTCTTTAAGAAACATTTTTTTGCTTTTACTAATGAATAAGAAGAGAAGATTGCACTGAACTGTCAATTGCCTTTTTCTCTCTTTTTAGTTAAAACATAGCACGGAGAGATGTGAGTACAATTAATAGTGCTGAAGATTATTAATATCTTTTGAAATGAAGGACATTTGCCAAAAATCTGTCAAACTACAAGTGACCTAGGTCTTGCTCAAGAAACCATTATTAAAAGTAGTGACCCACTAACCTCATTTTTCCAGACAGACTGTAGGGCAGTTATGACAGGACAATCCAAGAGATTTATAAAACTTTTAATTTCTTTGGGTGTAAAACATTAATCTTAATTTCAGACACAGAAGCAATAGAAAATCACCCATAGTTTAAGCAGAGGGCACTGCTGCCAAATGAACTGTGTATATTTAGACAGCTTTGTGAAGGTTCAGCTCTTCTGATTCTTGACTATGTTCAGGAACCTCTTAAGAAGTGCTTTTACTCCAGTGTTTCTTTTGTCTGGGTCCTCTGGTACTTCATGCAATCAACTGGGAAAGAAAACCTCTTTCTTCATTTTGTAAAAGTGAGATTATACAGATTATTGGACATGTGCTTTTGGTACTTGAGAACAGTTTTCCTTTTAATATAAGCCAAATATTGCAGTAGTTGTTGCCTTACAAATGTTCATAATAATAATCATTATCAATCTGCTTTCTGTTGCAATAAAATTCTTAAATTGAGCCAGGATCTTCATTTACAGTAATGCTAAACTCAAAAATAGTAGAGACTTTCCTACCATTTTTGAAAGAGGATGAGAGAGAACAAATTAATCATAGAATTGTGGATGCTGGAAACATATTAAAACATCTAGCCAGTCTCTGCCATTCGTTCACTTTTTATTGTACACCCTGCAGTATTCTGACAGTCTGGTTTTCAAAAGCTGTAGTCTTAGAAGTGATAGGTTACCATTACTTTCTCTTAAGAGTGTATGAGAATCTCACTGATAAAGAGGATTTCAGAAGTTTAGGAAATGAATGCTAGTGCAGCAGTGAGGAACTAACAGTTCCAAATATATAGGAATGTAAAGGGATTTTTTTTTTCTCCAACAATTTTTTGTGCTGAGTCTCCCTCTGAGATGTCCGTGCATATGTCAGTTTATCTATGTCTGTTTTAGAGCTGGAGTATGTTCACACTCCTTTAATAATCACCTCCTTACACTTTCTGTACAATTTAAAAATTACGTCTGACTGGAGGATTAAACATGTATGATTGGTAACAGAGTCTTGAAATTCCTTGGACTGTGCATTGTTCTCTATAGTGCCACATTTAGCTTTTAACGAGCTTGGGAATATTGTTTATTTTCCCATACGATGTGTTAGTTGCTAATTCTGCGCTTAAAGATGTGTGTGTTCTCTGGGCTTTCATGGTGGGGGGAGGAAAGTGTCCTCCTTATGTGAGAATGCTGCCACAGCAGCTGAGGTATCACTTAACACTGGAGGCTCTCCAGGGCCTGAATGTGTGGCACGTGTTTGCAATGTATTTTGCTATTAGTATGACCAACATTTATACACAGGACTAATTCTAAGAATAAAGTAAGTGCTAAAACTCAGATTCAGATGCTCTAAATGGCAGAAACTTTATTGCTGTACACTTGGGGGGAATGAGCAAATAGTTCTGCAGTGGGCAAAGGAGAGCCATGTAGCACCCTAAACCCAGAGGCAAATTCCTTTCCACCCCATCTGCCATCTCAAATGCCAAGTCCTAGAAATGCCACTGTTTCCAAAGTAGCAGACATTAACCATGTGTGTGAATCTTAGTCATTAGTAAAAATTATTCCACCCACCCACCCCCTTTGTTTGTCTTTCATGAATTGCCAGAGTGAAGAAAAAGGCCAAAGCTGGAAGTGAACTATGTTATCCTGACACTAACTGATATGTTTCCCATTTTCTACAGTGGAATATAATGAGTGATTTTCAGCAAGATAGGCGTTTCATTTCATTCATGTACTGCAAATAATAAAGGCATTTGGCAGAGGTAGGGTGTAAGGCTGGATTCTGGCCTAGTTTGTTTTGGAACTTGCAGACCCTGTATCATGGTACCCAGCTGAAAGAGAATTGTAAAGAACTTGTATATTGTGGAATAAAATATAAGTTCACGGTAAATAACAATGTATAACAGCTACTGTCTGCAGACTCCTGAAGCTGAGGGTAGGCAAAGAAAACATGTAGCTGGCTGGCAGTGCCTGGGTCTGCCACTGAAGGAGCATGGTTACCATAAGCACCTCTCCTCATTCTCCTCCTCCACCTCCCCTCTCCCTTCCTCTTCCTCTTTCTACCCACCAGCACAGGTTTGAGAAGACTCTCCTGTTGCTGCTTCTCCCACCAGTAAATGGCAGAAGAAATTAGATATTATTAAGTGCAGAAGTAGGTACAGCTTAGAAATCCGAACACTGGGGTAGTGCTGCCCTTCCCTTGCCAAAACTTTCCTATCCCCCCTCCCTGGCTGTCAGCTGCTTTCAGACCTTTGTGTTTCTTTTTGTCTAGGCAGGCTGCGTGTTCAGCGGAGTGACTCAGAGCACAGCATCCCTTTGAACCGTGCTCCTGCTCTGGGAAACTCTTTTTTGTTTCTTTAATTTTATTTTTTTTTTTAAGTGATAAGGAAATATGTGCTCCTTTTGGCAAACACGGGATAGCCCTTTTTAGTATGGATTCTGCTCCATATGTGATCATTCCTTTTTTGCCAAACTTCCTTAGATGTGCACCAAATTGCAAAAAGATGAATACCAACTTTGCATAATTTGAACAAGAAAGCCTTGCAGTGCTACTTTTCTGTTTAATTTACAGGGGGAAAAAAATTTATGAGATACGTAGGACATAAGTAAGGGCAGAATAGAGCCCTTAATCTTAATTATGCATTCTGCAGTATTATAAATGTCTAAAGATTACTTCCAATGTTTGGTATAATCTTACAGTGTGCAGATGTGGTTCTCTTTGGTATATGCCATCTTTACTGAACTCACAATTTCCATAATGCTGTCACATTCTGCATGGGAAGCAGATTTACAGATAGGTAATCCATGTAAGGTATTTTAAAGACAGCTTATTAAAGGATTGAGGCCTGCTGTTAAATTACATATGCTTTCAATTGCTATGAGGAGCAAACAGTATCAAGAAGTACAATAATTTAGCTACAGCTGGAGAAAGGCCTATTTAAAGTTTTGATGACGGATCCTTTAAACTTTTCCTTTAAGTTCTTTTCTGCTTTATATCTTCTCCTGCGTGGTACGGTATTTTCCTTTATACAATGTAATTTCACCAGCAGGTCAGCTGTACACACACTAAGAAACTGAAATGCATTCCTAAACTGATAGATAGAGTTTACTAAACGACTGTGGGCGCCCGGCTCCATGCTTGATGGCATTATCTAAACACCTGACAGCGAGGATGGAGTCTTTGCAGTTTAACATTGCTAATTATTAATGGCTCAAATTGTGTTGGGCACTGTCACCGTGCCGCTTTCCCCACCGCCGCTGCCGTGAGCTCTGCTGCTCTGCTGCATTGTGCGCCGGGCGGGATGTTGTTGAGCATATTGGCTAGTGCCCCCATCTGTTTCTAAAACACAAGGCAATGTGTCACTTACGTGCTGTCTGCTCCCGTTACCCTTTACAGAAGGAGGTACAAGAGATTGCATTCCAAATAGATAAGCTCCTTCCCCTCTCTTTAACCGGAATAAGAAGGCAGTGACCATAGTTTAGAGTCATTCCTTAAATCCAGGGGCTGGGGAAGGGGGGAAATGTTGGGGGAGTGGGGGTTGTTCCTAATGTAAACAAAATAGATGAGAATATAGTGATAATATTTGGAGCTAAATTCAAGTGTCGCACTGCACGATGCAGAAAGGGGCACATTATGCCGACGTGAGACTACAAAGCCCGAGAAGGAATGTGTTAAGCAATCATTTTATAACGATGAGTCTGGCCATGCGTTTGCATGTGAACATCATTACAATCTGAAAAAGAGAAAATGTTATTATGCCATGTATCTTTGAGCCATTATTTGAATTAGGTTACGAAGCTTCAGCTGCAAGGTTATTTGAATCTACTGCTTGTTGTTAATTTCATGCTTTCTATTTAGTATATTTTTTTTCTCATTAGTTATAAAAATTTCTTTTCATAGAGTACTAGTTCATAATGTGTCTATAACCTTCCACTACAGGCATAAGTTTTTGTGTTTTTTTTTTTAATCATATATATTAAAGAATCACAGTAGTTTGTGGGAAAAGCTATAAAGCTCTGAAAGGATAAAATAGTAAGAAAAAGAAAAAAAGCCCCTGAGAAAAAGCCTATGAGAGTTAAAATAAAAGCTTTTTAAACTCATGTTTGTTTTTTTTTAACATTGCTCTGTAAACTAATGTAGCAGAAACATGATTATTATGGAATCTAAATTTGGCAACAAAAATGTTTTCCTGCAAAAGATGATCTGAACATCTTTCCACATAAATATGTTATGGCTTTGGGTTTTTTTTTAATTTTTGCTTTTTTTAATAAATGATGGCATTTTTATTTTGAAATATTTATAGTGTAAATTACCCACATGGTATTTGCATCCTCCTCTAATAAATCTGTTTTTACATAAGTTGTAGAGGTTAATGGATAGATTTTGAATTGCATTAGATTTCTGTAACAAAAGGATATGTAACACAAGACCTTATTAAGTAGATATTTGTCTGTGAAATCTGTCATCTTCAAATAATTTCAGAAGCTAAAAATGCAAAATACAAACTTTGCTTAATAATGAATTTTTAAACATACATTACTATAAATATTAGTATATTTTAATTACAGACATTTGTTACCAATCAGTAGCAAAGTTCTGTAGAGTATCTGAAACTATTCTTTTTATTCCAGTATTTAAACTGGAACATACTTCTCATAAGGGAAAAATGCTATTGATAGCTCTAAATATGAACTTTGAATTAATGTAATGTCAGTATTATCAAATGCTGATATATTAACCTTAGACTGCAAATGTATTATTGTCACAAATAATTAAAGTAGTTAAAAATTAAACCGAAGAATTAAAAGATGATGCTTAAACCAAAAAGCTCCAGTAGGAAATATTTCTAATAGGCTGCATAGATCTCATTGCAGTGTTTCTGCTGTTACTGTGTCTTAATGTGGTTTTTTGTTTATGGGAAAAATTGTTTAAGACAGCAAGAATCTCGGGTCTTCTCTTTTTTATGAAGGTCAAACTAAATTCAGAATTATAACTGAAAAATGAAATGTAAATACCTAGATCTTTGATAACAAAGTAATTAAAATGTATGGTTTTGCCTACTGTGTATAATAAGGGCTTATATTTGATCAACCATAAAAGTTATTTAATCATTTTAACCTTGGAATACTACCCCACAAAAAACTACTTAATGGAAGTTAGCTGAGAAGCATTAGAGTATCACAACATCAAGAAGGCTGAGCGAGAGGGCACTGAAAATTCAAGCACAGCTTATTTCTGCCATAATACTATAGCAGGTTGCATGGCAACCAGTGGCTGTGGATTTTGAAGTTACTTTATCCTTATTCAATGAGCAAAGACTTAGCCTGTATTTATTTTGGTAATTTCTAGAATTAATCAGGTATTTAAGGCCCACTGTAGCATAAACTTGTTGTGATTTTGCGATGGGCAAATGAGTGTTTACAAGTGTGATTGGGGGAACATCTGGAAGAAGAGAGCCTGACTGTTCCTCCTGATGTTGCAGACAGTAGGTATTAGACAAGCACTCAGATCAGCAGCCAGTTTTGAGCAAGACTGTGCCTTGCAAGCGCATCCTTATGATTTAGGTTGGTCATTTTAGGTGGACCCTGGAGTTTTCAAAAAAACTGCCATATTTCATTTTAATGTTTCCATTAAAGAACAAGGCTAAGAGAATTTTAACATTTTTCAGCTGAATAAAAGCTGTAATTATAAGCCAAAGTCACAAGCACAAGTAGCACAGCACCCTTGTGGACATGGCTTACTTTGGAGAGTATGTTAATATAGAAGTCTCAAAAATGTTTTAAATTATTATTTAATTTCCATTACTGTCTTTAAAGTATAAAGCCAACTCTTTGAGTATCCTGCTGTTCAATATGTCTAGAATTTGGCCAAGTTTCTCAATATCCACAAATCTTACTGAAGCTGGAGTAAATTAGGAATGCTCAGGATTACACAGGCACAAAATGCCCATCGTAATACTTGTAATAAATGGGAGGGAAGAACTGGTGTCTCATTTAATGAGTGCTTTTTAAAAATGCATTTTTCTAGAGTATATGAAAAATCTGGAGAGTATTTCCAGGTTTGAGAATCAGTATATATTCTTGTAGTGAAAGGTACTATCATAGTGTTTATACATATAAGGGTAGGATTATGATACAAGCGTTCTCTTCATACAGTTTAGTTTCTAACTTTTTAACTTGTATGCAAAGTACACATCACGAACATTATCACACACACAGCATGAAATGCATCATTAAATCAGGACAGGCTTTCACAACCCTGACTTACATCGTGCACCCCACCAGCCTAGCTTTGAAGAACCTTTTCTCGCATGTTCATTAACTTAGTGAATATAGGTGACAGCTGCATCATTCTGTTTTAAAACATATTTCCCAAAGTGACATTGGATCAAGTTAAGAAAACCCCAATAAGAAGTCCACAGTGCTCCTTAGGTAGAAGTGGGGCTCCTAGCCAGTCCAAGTATTGCTGACTTTGGGAATGCCATGGCTCTGAGACAGGTCACAAACTCACAATTGCACAACTACGTACATCCAGATGCCTTTTCTCAGAGGCTTTCTTGTTACCCAGCTACTTCTTATGTCCAGAAAAAATGCATCCATGACATCCGTGCTCCTGGACTTACTAGGTGTGTGCTGGCCGTTCCCAACTTAACAGGACAGAAATTATTGCAGTTAAAATTAGAGCTGAAATGTGTAATGAATGAGCTGCCATTTGGTGCATAGGTAGCCTGGAGGTTATAGCATGTCCGTGTGCAGCAGCAAGAGGGTCCACGGATGTCTGCTTTGAAGCAAAATGTGGCAGTTTAGGTCCTGCTATGCTTGATGGCACATGAGAAACTCCCTAATGATCTTCTCAATGAAATGAAGTGATCATTCTTTGCAGCAAAAGTACAGTGAAGTTATTTTAAAAATGCATGATTAACTTTGTCAAAATCTCCACTAGCAAGCTAGTACTTTGGGGAGCTGTGAACGTTGTTCAAAATATATATATTATAGTCTTAGTGATGACAGTTAAAAAGTTATTACTACCAAAATAGTTTATGTCAACAATAAGCTACTGCAATTTAAGAAAAATGAAACATTTTCCCCTGAGCCAGTTGTGTTTTCTTTGAACATAATGGGAAATAAAACTGTTAAACGTTTTGGGTTGGAACTGTTGGTGCTGTTTGAATATTTGTGTTTCATACTTTCCAGAAATTAGTGAATTTTAGTGACCTTTCTGATCACTGTTTTTAAAATGGCAAGCTTAATACCAAAAACAGTAGTATCAGGAAAGTCATCTGCAGTTCCAGAGTGTTTTGTCTTAGTAGAGAAACTAAGAGATCTGTAGGGAGTAAGTAATTTTGGCAATAAGAGGCTCCTGGCTTTTCAAGCTTCTGTCCTAGCTGAAAAGAAAGTTGACCTGTGCCATGGCCTCCTCTCCATCTTCTTTTGGGGAGGGGTACATTAAATTGTGCCAGTCTGAGCAATCAGCCACAATGTATCTACCACTTGTCACCTGGACCATTATCATTTATCCTGTCTTAGGCATTAGGCAAAACGTATTAACTTAAGCCTCAAATGCGGTTCTGGTACAAGCATAGGAATAGAATCCAAGAGCTGGCTCTAGAGTTGGTGCCGAGGAACCAAAGACTTTGCACCTTCTGTTTTTTTCTTCATTTATGTAAGCGATCGCTGCAGCAGGAAGCTAATAAAACTGGTGGTGATCAAAGCAGTGCTGTACCTCACCAGTAGCCTTCTTGTAGCTGCACTGTGGACAAACTGGTAGAAATCATTTTATCAGATATGTGAATGGATGAGTTTTAAATAGGGTTTTTAACTAGCCGTTGTTGCTGCTTTTATTTCTCTTTGTATTTTAGGCTTAGTGGCTACATGAGAATTGTAGAAGTTCTAAATTGCCCTTGACATTGGCCACCCATGTGCTGTGGAGATGGACAATCTGATCATAACACTTAACAGGGTACTTTTGTCTCAGTTGTTTAAAATAGAGAGAATTGAACATTCAGTGATGCTCCAAGCCAGAAATTACTGTCCAAGTAAACCACAAATACTTATGAATGAGGAATAATAGATTTGTCAGTGTTATGATCTATATCAATAACTGGGAAAGCAAACAATCTTAAGATGTCCAAAAGGAGTCAAGGCAAGGGGCTTGTTTTCACTGAAACTCTAGGCAGCCATGAAAACACAAAGGTAATTCTTTTTACTTTGGAGTCAACAAATAAGAGTCTGGGAGCACAGTCAGACAGGAGCAGACTTGTGGCTTCATTTCTCCATAAACAATTTGCACTCTCTGCAAAGAAAGCAGTCATATATATTTATAATATTGGAACCTGGGATTAAAATGTAAAGCCTATAGCAAAACTCCCATTTGCAGAACAGAGCTTTGTCAATTACCTCTTCTCTTTCCTGACAGTGATGACTGCTTTTGCAGAGCAGCCCTCCACGTGCCCTATCCCTTTGCATCACAAACTTATCGAACACAGATGTGTTTGCTACATTTTTGCCACACCATCCAAGGAAATTTTTAGGAAATTCTCCAGTTTCAAAAATTCTACTAATTATTGAGTATTCATGAGTTTTAAAACTCAAATATATGGCTATTTGGGCAAAATATCAGTGGTGAGTAGATCTTTTCTCAGCTAAGTGCAGCTCCTCTCAAAAATAGCCATAGAACCCGAAATATGAATGTGTTTCTTCCTTCTCATTTTTCTCTTCCAGGGATGCCTGTATTGACTGTATCAGAGCACACAGGGACTAGCAGTACAAGTGTAAATTGTCATCTAAGTCTTTTTCTTCTGCCTAACACTGGGAAAGGTTATGTCCTGGAAAAAAAAAACACATTTAGCAAATGATGGGCCCTGTAAGACAGGACCAGGGCTGGAAGGATTGCAGACAAAATACGCTCATAGCTAGAAAAAGAGTTACACAGATTGAAGACTAAAACCCAATGCTTCCTGTCCATAAGGGCTTTTATATTGACACCTCTGAGATTATAAAGGATAATTTTGCAGCCGAATGCTCTGCTGATTTACATTTCTGGAAAATAAACTGATTTATGGAAGGTTAATATAAACGTCATGGTTTATTCTTGGTTTTAAGGGTCTGAACTGCAGTAAGATACATCAAGCACCCTTTCTAGTTTGCACTGTATTTTGTCTCATGTGGCTTTGGCTGCTCTAACCTCCGGGTGCCTCAACGTTTCCAATGCATCTGGCTTCACAGCCACCCTGTGCAGGGTGGGCTATACTGTGCAATTTTACACTTGAGGTATTGAGATCCAGAGAAAATAAAGATGAGAAATGTAAAGGTGTTATAACCCTGTACAGGTAGGTCTGTTCCTAAGGGAAACCTCTAGGTTTTCTAGCAGCCCAGCTTTTAGAAATGTCCACAGAAGTTGGGAACATGCATGTGTGTGAACATTCAGCCCAGCACTAAGAGTCTGGGATTTGAAAATCTGACCTGGCACAATTTGGGTGAGGTCACGCAAGGCAACCTAGCACAAAAGGGAACTGATCCATTTCTCTGAAAACGTTGGCTTATGCATAACCCTTAGAATAACTTTTTTTTTTCTTTTTTAATTTTTTCTTATTTATTTCATTTAGGATATGTGGTAAATATATTCTGATATTTTAGGAAGTAATTTTTGCTTTGATTCCTTCCTGCTTAACTTACCATGTGAATCATTCATCTCATATTCTAATTCCACTGGATCAAGTATGGCTTTTAATTCGTTTCACAGGCATATCTCTCCTCTGAAAACAATAAAGCTATACAAGAGTAAAAGGGAGATGCTAGAGGGAGGGTTAGGTTCTTTAAATTATTAAGTAAATTGGCAGTGGTTGCACACTGAGACACATCACAGTCCCCATGTACTAATTGGATGGCACTTCAAAAAATGTGAGAAAAGTATGTGAAACTCCAGGTCTTTCAGTTTAAGTATCGTCCTAGTTTTATACTGATATCAATGACCACAGGTTGGGTAGGTTTTTTTTTTTTCCCTTTTTCCCCCACTGTGGTGAAAGTAAGATGCCTGAAGGGAAGCAGAATTAATTAAAGTTTCTGATGAATATTGGACCACTACTGGCATTTGCCTCAGGATCAACAGGTAGGTTCTTAACTTTGTGAGGGAAAACATTATTTAAGAAGGTTGCATTTCTTGTGCAGATCAAGTTGTGCTTTTAAAAAATAAAAGAAGTCAGTTGGTGGTCTTGCTTTTAATTATCAAGGCTGTGAGAATTCGAATGACATATTTGCCTCATTTACTTAGAAGATATCCTTGTATTTATTAAATCATTTGAAGAACATCTGTAACACTTTGATAAGATTTTCTTTCTCATAAAGGGAAGCAGGCTGCATTTCAATACCAGGAAGTACTAGTATTACGAAGTGTTTCCTAGTCCATTTACAGGAGAACAGTAAGATGTAGAAAGAAAATTTACCAGAATTAAGAAATGTTCCTTTTCTTAACAGTATTGTACATAGATAATATTATAGCATGGAACTAAAGGAGCCAGTCCCAATTATAAATTATTATTTAGCCTTTCCTTCTATCACTGCTAGATTACAGGTTACCTCTTCCATACAATTTTTTTTTGCCCAGGATTTCTCTCACAGAAGCAAAAGTCTGTATTGTTGTCTGCAGAAACACTGCACTTTAGATGCCAAGGAAGAATTAGAGCATTTTTAACACCAAAAAAATTTTTTAAAAAGGGGCTGCTATGGTGATGCCATATCTGTACTGTTCATGGGTCAAATAAAAATATTTCAACATAAATATAAACAGCCTATGCACTTTAGATCACTCAAAATTCATTTTTAAATAACGTGAAATTTCATCTCATTGAAGCTTTAAGGCTTTTCTGTGTTCTGAGCATCTTCTTTAGGCGTAGAGGGCAAAGGTTCAGTGTCTCCAACTGGTTTTACATATGACTGAGGTTTAAAAATCAAAGTTCATGGAATCTAGACAAAATCACAGAGTCCATTGTATCAGACAGTGCGGAGGGACTATGTTTATACTTCTTTTTATTGTAGGAATCCAAAACTTGAAGTGGAATTCCTAATGAGCTTTTACATGAAGTCTGCTTTTTTAAAATTCAGAGTACCAGGTTGAATCCTATGTGACATGATACTCTGCTGGAAAAGGCACGTGACATAATAATTTCAGCAGCAATTTAGTTATTCAGATATGC
>VZTM01002749.1:113897-115416 GCA_013400555.1 Jacana jacana | reverse complement strand
TTTCCCTCTATACCTCAGTCCATATTGGTTTTTCACCTTTTCACTTGCAACAGTCTACTGTCATCATACACCAAAATTTTACTTCTCCCTCTTAAAAGCAGTTTGTAAAATAAATGATTCCCAAAGCATGCTAATGGGAACACTGTGGCTTTTCTTTTTGATTGTTAGCTGCTACAGCCTTCAGACTGCAAATTTATTCCAGGCTGGATTTTTTTTCTTTTTTCCTTTCCATTTTGGTTTAACAATCTAAATGCTATCAATTGTTAGGCAATTACAATACCATGTAGCAATTCAGTAAACAATATGTGAATGGAAAACGCAATATTCACTTCTGGGCAATCCTGTTCTGCTCCTGTAACTTAAAACTCCCTATACCGTCCAGCCATGGTTTTCCACAGGCAGGAGGGACCCTGTGCATGTACTTACCAACTACAGGAGTTTTGTGGCTCTGAATCCACCGCATAAAACACTATAGCTCACACCTTTGATTTTGTGTAGGTCGTTTTATGTAACTGTTGTAGTCCTGTTAGGGCATTACAGAATATGACATCTGTCACATGATTGTTTTTTCACCCTCTCAAAAAAGAGGTTTTTTGTTCATTTTAAGTAATGCTGTTTCTACTACAACCGCAACTACAACTAGCTGCATCTTTACATGAAGGTCAAAGATATATGTTATTTTTCCCAATGGGGATCTAAGACTTGCAATTGTACACAATACCGTCTGTCATTCAGAACCCCTTTACATTATCATTATACTTAAATCAGTTTTGGTTGTTAGGCTGCCAATATTCTCCTTAAAAATGTATTCTTTTTAAAATGTGTAAATAGTGGAGTTATTCCGTTTTCCTGCGTTGACGTCATAGATGATTCTGCATATAAGAAAAAAGAATGATTGGTTGTTCAGCCAACCTGTGTGTTTCAGAAACAGACCTGGACCAATTCCTATCACTGTTCTGATGCTGTTCAGGTCTGTTACGAGATACACACACAAAAAAGGCACTTAATTCTTTTCAGCACAAAGGTCTCGATGCTTATAATATTAGTGATGTACTTTGCCCTGAGATCTTAGCTAGCTCTGGTTCCCCTACAATTCTTATATTACAAAAGCTGTTTACCTGAAGCTCCGTGCACTTGCAAGGATTGCTGCTGAGAATAAAAGCTTTCCTAACCCCAGCGGTCTCTTTACATTGTTCAAGGTGGATTGCTGCAGTGTTCATGATGTCTTAAATGTCTTACTCTTCTCGTCTCTACATTATTTTAATCGACTTACTTTATGTTGAGGCATCCTGGCATGTACAGTATATTAAAGCCCCAGAGGGAACAGCAAGCCAAAACACCTTGTTCTTCTAAGAACTCCAAACTTTTTTTACCGGCTACAGAGTAAATGCTGCCTGAATGAGTAATGATTAGAAAGCTTTTGGAACTGTATTACCATAGGTGACAGCTCTGAAGAGATAGGCAGGTAATGTTAAGAGGCAGGGATAAGAGGCTATGACATTATGTCTGGAGGGTTAAG
>VZTM01002749.1:78897-108897 GCA_013400555.1 Jacana jacana | reverse complement strand
GAGCCTCAGCAGAAAAAGGAGGGAAGGAGGGACTGCCTTGTGCAGTTCAGTGCAGGATTCTGAAAGACCCTTCATGTGCTTCTCTAATGCTTTCCAGTAATGTACTCGCTAATATGACTGACATCTGCTTGCATACTTAATTTTTACTATTTTCTTCCTGGTATGTCTGAAATACCATGTACAGTTTTGATACAGGTTTTGTTTGAGGAGAGAGTTTAAAATGTAAATAGTGCCTCATATTTATCCAGAAGACTGCAACAGTCCAGAAGTCCAGAAGGCTGTTGCAGTCCTTGAATAAAAGGTGTGAGAAGTCTAACTTCAACCAGCAGCGCATGAGGAGCTCACATACAGTACAGAAGTTGAATTTGTCCTGGTTGCACCAGGTCATATGGGTGGAAGAGATCCACTGCAGCGCCGAGGGCTGCCTGGGCTGGTGACAGGCTGGTGGCTCTGTGCCCAGGGACGGTGCCTTTCTGGGGGTCTGGCAGGAGATGACATGGCCTCAGTCACCAAGGGAGGCTGTTGTCCAATGGTGTAGGTCAGGCTCTCCTGATCAACCAGAGACAGCTAAAAGCTCAGCATTAGCAAGCGCATTAAGCACTTAGTAGGAGCAAATAAATTTAGAGATGTTTTACATGCATTATTGACACAGATTTTTCTTTTCTTTCCCTTTTTCTTTAAGAAAAGCATTTTTCATAATAAAATTTGTGATGTGAAAGACTTGCCTATATCCAACATGTCAGAGTACATCTGTGGAAAAGTTAAGCCATCACCGTGGTTCATTGCAGTTTGGCATTTCTGATGCCTGAGCAAGCCTTGCTCGGACACAGAAATTTAAACTCAGTGAGACTTGTGGCTGGAGAGGAAAGCAGGATCTGTCCTTTACAGATAAATGAGTTCAAAGTTAAACAAGGCATTTTTTATTTACGTTCTAGATATTAAGTGGGAGGCCAACAATTGTCAAAAATAATTCACATGCTTTAGTGCATATACATAAACCATTCAAATGTGTTAGTTAATGCTTTTTAAATTAAAAACATAAAGATCTGTGAACAAGATGAATTCTTAGCAATGAAAAAGAGACCCTCACAAAACCTTGTCAGCTCGAATCCAGGTTGATGATTCCTATTAGAAAGAATCATAATCAGATGTGCTAAAACGATGACAGTGCTAAATAAGTCAGCAAACGTGAGAAGCAGTAGGAACAGGACCATCATGGAATGCTATTAATGGTTCGTTTCACTGAGTCTCAGTAGATACATGGCACTATTTCTTGTTTGACTATTTTAAAAGATTTGTGTTATGAGAGGAAGAGTCAGAAACGGAGAAAAAGTCTTAACCTTATAATTTGAAGAACATTTTTGCCCTGCCCTAAATGCCTAGGAGACACAGAAATTTGAAATAAAAACCCCAGCCTTAATGTCAGTCTATACTAAAAGGAGTGTTGTTCTTTTTACAGCATCTTTTGTCATGGTTTTGCAATCATTTGAACACTGGATAAAATTTTAAAAGGTGAAAGATACTTATTTCTATTTTACTTTAATACAACAGAAGGTTGGATTTTTTTGCCATAGAAGGCAAGGCTTGCGTCAAAACAAACTGTAGGTTAGAGTTTGCAAGGAATTATGGAGTGTGGTATGTGTCTGGGTTTGTATACTTTATTTATCATCACTGTTGTCTTGTGAGGGCAGGTTTGTCATAATTCACTGCCTCACTTTTCATGAGTTACAGTCATGCTTTTGTTCACAAGCAATAAGAATAGCATAATTTCTCTCTTTTTGTTTTTCTTTATACGTACACCCAAATATACACAGTGTAAATCTGTGCCTCTTACTCCTGTAAAAATCTCTGTGAAGTAAAAATGCAGTTCTTATAAACGCTTGTGCACATTAGAAAAATATAAATACAAAGAACAGGCTTGTCCCAGTATAGAGAAGCGTTTAATGCCAGCATTACCTATTTAAATCAGTGCATTAGGCTTATAGTAGATGCATGTATGTTAGTTTAGCATAATACTGCTAAAATTGCCAATCTAAAGCCCAGTTGCTGTAGCCATTAAAAAAGCAAATGCTCTTTCCCCTTCATTTATAGCAGTATTTGGTCAGTGTGCTATGTGATTAGGGTGATATTCCATCACACTGGACTTTCATTAATCAACAGATAACCCTCTCAGTTGAGTAAATTCAGTTTCTCTCACATCTTAGGGCTAAGAAGACAAAGTATGAACCCTACTAGTTGGGGAAGTCTAGTCAGCAAAGCAAGCAACAGAGAAATAAGGTTATTCTTGTTTCCCTGCCCTCTGGATCATGTCTCTGCCCTTGTGCAATCCCTGTGGTACAGAGCAGTGTCTGAGAGGAAGACGGACTCCTGCCTGCCCTAGTTTGCTATGGTGGTTTCATCTGGGTGAGTCAAGGGACACAGTGCTGTCATACACGTATACAGAATTATATGCAGAGATAGCAGAAGAGGATCACAGTTCTTCGTGAGCAGTAAGATAGCTAGAGCTCTCTCTG
Organism: Jacana jacana; assembly: GCA_013400555.1. NCBI lineage: Eukaryota > Metazoa > Chordata > Aves > Charadriiformes > Jacanidae > Jacana > Jacana jacana. The sequence continues at coordinate 106,384 of VZTM01002749.1, read as the reverse complement.
AATTGACCTTCACCCTGGGCAGCCTCAAGCCCAGGTGCTGGTAGCGTGCTCTTAATCTCACACCGCAGCAATTTTATCACCCTTCTCCATTAGGCCTCTCTTAAAGACTTTCTTCAGCAAAGGAGACCATGGTGAAAAGTCATCGTTCTTGCCAATGGGCACTGGGTATGACATCTGATGGCTGCCAAAAAAAGAGACTTCTTTTTCCAAAGCAGAGCAGGTGGCAGTAGCTGACTGGAACACCATGCTGGCACTCGTTATATCATAGCACTGACAGCAGAGCTGGAAGCTAACAGGTTCACAGTTGCCTAATGTCATCATGCTGAAGACATTTTTAGAAAAGTTATGCAATTGATTAGCTGGCTACATATACTTATTTTTTCAAGCTGAGTTGATATTTTTATGCTACGAAAGCTAATAGCAATAAAACATATTTACAGACAAAGTGTTCCAAATGAAGGTTTTAGCAGGTTTTGGCAGCACATCTTCTAAAGGCTCTCACTCCATCTCACAAGAGCTCCTTGGAAGTTATATGAAATGCATAGGAAAGTGACCACACTAATGTGATTCCTAAATCCAAGAGCAATAATTCTCGGTTTCTTCTAAGGAAAGGTATTTTCCATGTGCTCTTGTTGCTGTGTCTCTCTGCCTGCTCCACCTCTCCTCTGCAGAAGGACACAATGCCATCTGAAGAGATAGTAAGGAAGGTCACTGTGTGATTTCTCTTGAATGGCAACTGCACCACGCTCTGCAGCCCAGATTCCCCCTAATTTTAGCCGTGTATCCAAGGCACATAAATTGAGATCAGTGTCAGCCTGGCTGTTGATAATCCCAGTGCAGAGACAGGCATTTGAGAAAGTGATTCAGTCTACCTCCGATCTGAATAAGAAGAGGAAACCCAGGACAACCGCCTCCCTTGTTTCAGTGCAGTAGTTATATATCTCAGCATTTAAAGGATTAAGCCAGGACTGTGTTGTCTCTCAAAACTGATCTGACAGATGCAGTGAAGTGATTTACTTCAGCTTAAATTGTGATTTAGTTGCGAATTAGGTGGCAAATACTTAAAAAAGACAAATTCTGGTAACGTCGATACATGTTTGGATACAAGCAGAAGAAATGACAATTCTCTTCCCTCCAGCAATGATGACAGAAGATACATGATGCGGTTATCAATCTTGGAATCTTTATTAAAGCTTAATGGTAGCTGCTGTAGTGAGGGAGCTTTTTATTTTGCTTTATCATGTGAAATGATTGCAATATTTTTTTTTTTGGAGGAGGACTTTGCTAGACTGCCTTCTGTTTCTAAACCTGAAAAATTATAGCAGAGCTGTAGGTTCTACATGGAGCTTCAGCGTAAGGCTACAGAGATGTCAGCTGATAAGCAGAACTCACCATTAATAGCAAAGGTTAGAGGAATCCAGTGGGCTCTAAAAAGATGTGGAGCATGATTTGTATAGCTTATAGTATTAAACATTGCAAATACTGCTTAGTTTCACGGTGGAAAAAAAGAAAGAGAAAAAGTTTCCATTTCAGCAATAGAAATTCTACTTAAAAATGTTATCTTCTGGTGGTTTTTTTCAGCTGAAAAAGTGGATATGAGATCCACCTTTGAATGCTTCATTTTCCGATGCTTTTCCTTCCTTTTCTCCTTTTCCCGTCTTCCTTCATCTATTGCAAGTAGTATCATACATCAAGAATTGAGAAAGAATGAAGGAAATGTATATACAAATCAAAGTTCTGGGGAAGACAGAGTTGAAAATCAATAGCCAAATGAGAATGAAAACAATTACTTTCTGGTTCCAATGTGTTCATTTTCCTAGTAGGACTTTTGACCCTGAAATGTTCTACCTGCAGTAGCTCCCCATATTTGTTAATTATCAACCCACACTTCAAAGCCGATCGGTTTTCAAGGGCTTTTGTGGAGGTTAGCTCAGGAAAATGAGTATTCAGTACTGCAGGAATATGTTTAATTTGAGGAGGTTTCATTTTGGTAGGGCTTGGGTTTGCATGAATGCATTGTACCTCTCAGATGTCCTTAAAGCATCTTGGGGATAGGCCCATCAAAGAAAGAAAATAAATGTATGCAATATAAAAGTCACAGGGATGTTTCTGACACAGTGTCATATGATTTTGCATTGCAAGATAGCATCTCTTGGAAAATGATAGCTAAATGGAATGTTTTAAAAATATATATGGTGTAGTAGTTGCTGTACTGACTGATAAGGACATGCAGAAAGCTTTCTATTTTGTTTCACTTTGTTATGCCTTTTAATAATTTAGCCTAGATATTATTTTTGTGCTGGTAGTGTTATTTCCGATCTCACTTGTCCTCTGCCCCCCAAAATACCTTTGAAACTTAGAAGTAAAAAAAAGTACCCAATTCTGCTCTCCCCGTTTACACAAGATTAAAGCAGGATTCTGCCCAAGGAGGGCTGCATGGTCAGCCCAGTGATCTGGAAAATAGAAAAAAACAGTAATACAATAACAGCTTTCCAAAATAATTGTTATTTTTTTAATACATTATTAATTTCAAAGAAATTTATGGCTATATGTAATTCTGGATGCAGCCTAACATGCATGGGTTTTGTTACTAGTGGAAACTTTCTGTTATCATTGTCTGTTTTTAAGAATGAAAAAAACAGTTCTTTCATGTGCTTCATTACTCCCCCATTGCTGACTTCATTGAACCAAAATTTTTATATTAAATTTCCAATTATATATTTGTTTAAAAAACTGATTAAAGAGCAACTTTAGAAATCAGTTAACCTGACGGTTGAGTGCAGAACACCATTTCAGCCCAAAGTAACTTAACCCTTCTTTTAAAAGACCTAAGTGTAAAGAATAAAGACAGTATTTTTCCTTTTCCTTTTTTTAAAGAAGCCACATGAAATGTTCTCCGAGTTAAGTTTTACCATTCATAATGAATGCAGTCTCGCCATTCAAATGCGACCATAAGTACACAGAAGATAAGAATTTAATTAAATGTAGATTAAAACCAAACAGGAAAACACACTCGCTGATAATTTTATCCCATCCTCTGGCCATATTTTTTATACTTCCTTCTTGTTCTTCTTTGGGCTATAGCTTATCAACATGCCGATAGTACCATAACTCATTACATCTGATGGTGCTGCTGAAATGTGCAGGCTTGGTGCTTGAATTTCAGAGGCACTTAAAATGCAAAGCATGTAAATGTCTATGTTAAATATATTAGTGTGGTAATGTTAGTGAAAAGAAAGTGATTTCTTACAAATCCTTGTACCTCACATCATACATTATCATTGCCCAGTCACAAACTGGTTTAAAATAAAAATCTGTTGACTCTTTTTCTTAAAATACATTTATCTTAAAAAATAGTAATTTTGTTTTCATATGTCTTAACTGTCCATTTTATTTTTTATTTCACTTACTGATATAGATAACTGAAAACATAGAGTTTATATTTTTAGTGCTTAGTTAAACACACATAAGGTAAACAGGTAACTGTGAGAGGTCTGACAGATAGTGTCACAGTTCAAGACCAAATGACAGTATGGAGGCTAAATGGACCTGGATATCAAAACACTTCTAATCACAGACACCAAATCATGCCATCTCCTTGTTCCATGGAGGGAAATGACTGGGTGCAGAAGCCAAGTGGTGCAGCTGTGCTCTGCATAGTCCTGGGGCTAGGCTGAGGAGTCTCCAGGGGTCTGGCCACAAGGGATACCCCCATTTATAGGGTAGGTAGAGAATATCCCTGTCTTAATTAGTTCATCTGGCTTTAACAGCAATTAACAGCTTGTTATGCTGAAATTATGCCTTTATTCTTATAGCTGAGATACTCCCTTATCCTATAGGGTTAACTAAAGTTCATCCACTTATGCTGACACTTGTCAATTGGGCCCAGCTGCTACTCATAGCTGCATTTTGGTGCATCAGTTTAATAAAATAGAAAGATATTTTTTTGTGTGTACAAGAATAAAGCATTTGTTTTAAAGGCCAGGCTCTGCCTGACCGGTACCCTCTAACACATCTGCAACAAGTTCTTTAGCTTACCAGCATGGCAAAATAAAAGAAAAACATAATCCATAAATTATTTAACCTCAATTTGTCCAGTGTTATTTATTTCCAATGTATCTTGCTCACTATATATATTATACTCTTCAGGGAAAGAAATGAAGCAGTGCAGGTCTGTGAGGGTTTCACTGGTGGTAGAACAGGCATTGGACACAGCTCAGCAATATGGAGATCAAAGTAGTAGTTTGCTTAATTAAATATTATGCTAAGGTTTAGAATGTCAATGTATTCTTTAATATGCAATCTTGATTTATTAAGCACTATTAAAGCATAACTGAAATCATTTATATGCTCACGCTATCTTATATTTATAACCAAGGCCTATAAAAACTGGAACATCCTTTAGTTTTGCAGTAAGGAAAGAAGGATTTTGTTCTGCTGTTTTATCAGCAAATAAATTGTTTAGCTATATTTTGCTTTTAAGTGGTTTAGAATGGTCTGAGAGTTTCAAATGTGAATATGAACTTCTGCTTCAGCTCTTGACCAAGAGGTATTTTGAAATTAAGAAGATGGATCTGCAACTTTTTATAATTAGATGGCCTTTGACCTGAGCTTTGTGGATCAATCAGAAGAGGAATTACTTCATGCAAAAAGTTTAATAATATTAGAAAGTAATTACTGAGGCAATCAGAGCAAACTCTGTACCTCATCAAGAACCTTACCTGACCTGCCATCGCTCAAATTTAGGACAGGATTTTAAAGGAAGTTTTCCAGTGCCAGACAGACCAGACAGCACAGGCAGTATGTGATACAAGGAGTTAACATTCCCCACCATGTCCCTAGGCGTATTTCCAGGGTAGGACCTGTCTTCCATTAGTTTCTTCCACTTGACACCAAAATGAGGTAAGATCCATGAGAACTTGCATGTAAGTATTTATTTTTTTTTATTATTAACCTTAATAACAGTTTGTGTCAGGCAACACTGAATTTGAGTCTGAATGTCAGCACCTGGCAAAACTCTCTTCACTGTTGAAGCTGTTTGATATATTTCAATGATACACCACTGTACTAAATTTTTGGACATACTGAAAGAAACAGTCTTAAAATAGAGAACTATGTTTAAATAGAGTTAGAAATGAAAGTGTATTTCTTTTACAATATCCACTGCTGCCTTGTTACATGGAAAAGTAATCCCAAAGGTCTGTAAAACAACAAAGCTTCAATAAAGGGTATTTCTGGTCACTTCAGTGGCATTTTGGGATTAATTTAAAAGGCAACATGTTTCACAGATATTGCAGTACTTTTCAAAGAAAAAGATACCACAGCTGTTGAGAAAACCTGAAATGATGAAAGTTGAATATTTAAAATCATTGCTTTGGAAGAACTGGGTGTAATATTTAACATGTTAATAATTCAAAATGTTTAAAAAAGGACTCTGATAGCACAGAGATCTTAGGCTAGTTCCACAAAGGACTGGTGCACCAAATATAGTTTATATTTAGAGCAATGAGACAGCAGAGAGAGAGCCTGTGTTAATGCTTCAGCATCTGTGAGCTTTTTGGAGCTCATTGTTGCCGCTTTCCAGGAACAGCTAAGTGTCGCTCCGCAAGAGTGATGGCCTCTTCCCACATCTGCAGGTGTAAGGGCTGATATGCAGAAGAATTGATTCTTTTGTACACTTCCTGGGGAAAGGTAGAAAAGGCTGCAGAAAAGCTGTAAAATTTATTTTTCATTCATTGTCTCTGCACCCTAAGTGCAGGAGGAGGCGGCTTTTGCTTTCTGCTGGTGCAGACAGATGAGTAATTCAGCAAAACCAGGGGTAAGGCAGTGCCTGCTCCTGCAGGAAGTGTCCTGTGGATTCACCCAACTTCTGATCCTTCACCAGCCCTGGGATTCCAGAAGTGTCTATGTACTGCTGCATATGATAGTGGTAATGTTTTCAGACAGGAAGCCAGCAAAAGAGCTTGGGTGTGTTTTGTTGTTTGCATTTTTTTTGAAAGGAGCACACTGGATTTTATTTTTCCTCTGACAAGTTCATTACTTTCGAGCTTATCCAATTTCAGTGAAAAGCTGAAACCTGTCCCCGTGGATTTCACCATCTGGCAAAGGCTCTACGGTGGAGTAGAGCGTGCAGTACTCAGATCACCGGTTCTCTTGCCTGAGAGGGTGAGGCCAGTAAGACCCCCTCCCCTCACCTGGTTGGAGATACCCGGGAGACACCCTCCCCTTGCCCAGTCAGTGGGACCTGATTTGGCTCCAGCAGAGCCAGTCACTGGGCCCTGGTGCCCCCTGGAAGCCAGCAGCCCCGTTCTTAGGTTTACAGAGGGGAAGGAAGCGTGGCCCATGTCCAGTCAAGAGGCTGTGTAGGTGCTATCACCTTTCTGCCAGGAGACGGGCGAGGATGGAGAAATGCAGTGGGACCCAGCAACTTTTAGAGATACCAGCAGTGTGGTCACGAGACTTCTTTTGCAGATACTGTAACACTGCACCAGTGTCAGAGCTTAATAATTTTGATCCTGTTTCCCATTGGAATCAAACCTGATATCAATGTATCAAGAAAGCCTTCAGCTTCTTGACTGCTGACTAATGAAGACTAGCTGTCTCCTGACCATCCTAATTGTGCGTCTATACTTCTCCTGTGAAATGGCCTATGATTCACCTTTTTTGTTTTCTGTATAGTTCATGTGGATGTTGTGTGGGTACACAAATTTATTTGTGGCAAGAAAGTACTTAGGGCTTAGCATGGTCTTTTATTTTTCATTAGTAATTTATTAATACATATTTTCTTGCAAGATACACTATCACTCTCTAAATATCCCATATTCTGGTATGCAGAAGCACACCCTGTCCTGTATAAACAAAAAAATCATATTGCACAGATACTTGTGTTCTTTCTAGATAGAAACTGACTGGCAATTTTGCCATTTATTCTGTGAAATAAAACGTGCAAAGCTTTGCATACAAATGTGTGATATCCCGTTGGAATTACATTCATGAAAAAGCCTTTTCACAGAGAATTGAGCCCCCAGTATACAGCAGTAGTTACCTTTCTTGATTTCTGCCTCCTCTAAAACATCAACATTGCCTTCTGTCCAAAGTTACTTACATCCTCATCAAGCACTTTAATGATTGAATCATCTGTTCAGCATGAGTAGTTTTAAGTGAACTACAGGGTAGAGATTTCATTAGATTAAGTAGTTTTCTGCAAAATATTTGTGAAAATAAGCCAGGAGAAGTAAACAGTTGTGAAAGCCGAAAGGAGAAAATGACCCCTGCTAATAACATCAGACTGCAGCCAGTAATCTCTTCTGTTATTTTGGCTGGATTATGAGTTCCTTAATAATTCCCTCCTTTCTCAATTCCTTTTTCTGCATTTTTTGTTTTACCAACACTTTGGTTACAGACTCACAGTAATCACAGCTCCAAGTATGAGTGGGCTTAAATGCATCACCTTAATGACAAAATCTCCATCGGGCATTACAGGAAACACCCTCACCTCACCAGCAATGGGAATATTTCAACTGACTGTATTTCCAAATTCAGTGCCCAGCCTCAAAGTCAGATTGCAGCTAATGCATGTGGCAATGTTAACAATAACATATTCTTCCCAGTAAAGCTAAAATGACAGGTGTAGCTATTGATGCTTCAAGCACATACTCTGACCTAAAGACTTCGCAATCTGCTGCGCTCAATCCCACACATACTGTGGGAACAGAGCTCTGCTGGAATCGGGCTGGAAACAGACTGACAAATGCTACCTACCAACTTTCACTTCGTCCCCCCAAAATGTGTGTTTCCTTTGCTTCGTCAGCTGAGTGGTGCTGGAAAAGAGCATCTCCCTGTGCCTTACTGAGGATGATTTTCTTCCTAGCATGCAGCACGACGGGCTGTAGGGAATATGTATGTATGCGGTCTCTTTTCATATGTTACAATATTTGAGCATACACCCGCTGTTAAAAGGCTGCTGCTTGTGAAATGTGTATCCTTCAGTTAATTCTTGCAGCTAAAGTCTTGCTGCATTATAATTGCAAGTGGTATTGCCTTTCTGATTATTTCTCCTGACTTCCCTATTTCTGCAAAAGAAGCAATTACAAAGAACCAAGGCGATAATACAGCAAACATAACTTTAATTCTGCTTTTGGTGATTTATCAGTTATTATATTTTGAATTTCTCTGCAGATCATTGATTCCAGTTTGATTTTGTTCAGACACCAATTTTGTCTAATTCTAGGTAAATATAAGTCACATTTTTTACATCATACCCCTCAGAGGGCTTTATTTTTTCATTTCAGTAACCATTATTTGAATCATAAAAAAACGCATTACAGTACTCATAATGCACTGCTTATGTGACAGTTTTTGAACTTTAATATTCTTTTCTGTAGTGTGCTGGCTTAGCAGCCTATAAAAGAGACATATTGTTTATAATGTTTCTTTGCCACAACAAATGATGCACTTCTAGGGTTTATGAAATGGCAGTAGTTTTCTAAATTTGTGATTCTTCTGTGTTCAGCAGTCAAGAACAGTTGTACATCTGCTCAGCACAGACTTTAGGAGACTATGAACTTTAATTGAAGAAAAATAATGAGGGTTCAGGGACCACTGATACAGAGTCGGTTGGTAAGGCAGGTGCCCTGCTGCCAGATCAATGGATTATTTACTCCTTTGTCATAAACAAGAAACAGTTGGGTCTGTGTAGAGATTACATTCCTATTCCAAAGCTAGGCTGCCTTTTTCTGTTCCCTTGTAAACATGCAGTATATTGAATACTTTTAAAACTTGCTCTGAAAAAACATAATAACTTTGCTCCTTCACTTAATGATGTAATGTTTACCTTAATAATACGATTTAAAGGAACAAATTTAAATGCAGTGATATTCATTTTGCCAAAATCCTAGTGGGCATATTAATTAATAATCTGTATTTTGTGGGCATAGAAAGGATTCTGTGGGGGTTGGAGGGTGTTTACATGTGTATACAAAGGCATATTTGTAATGCATAAAGCCAAATAAAAATATGAGAAAGACAATTATATGAAGATATTTAGAAGGGAAGAAAAACGATGAGAAATACAGATGAGCACATTTAAGCCAATCTTTTACAGTATGACTGCCATAATGATAATGTTGTTTCAGAACAGAGTTTATAAAAATTTTACACACCACTGAAGTGGAATTTCCTGATGCTTTAATCAGAAAAAATACAGATTGCTTTTCCGTGTGAGTCAGGCAAGTAATCAAGAGTTTCAGTAGGCATCCCTAATCCTGGGTGTGCTGGTGACTATCTTTTACACACCTGTGTGACCCAACAGGGCAAGGGCAGCCAAAAAGGGCATGTTCTGATCTAATAGGTATTCATTAGCAAAGCAAACAAAGACCACTGTGCAAGACTGCATGGAATAAGCCTTCATTTCCATTTTAACAAGTTACTTAGTCTTACATTACTCCTTGCCATTCAGGAAAATATGGATGCTTAAATCACTCATGTCAGAGGTCACAGGATTAAGTTCCTGGTAATGAGCTGAAGGCCAAGGAGATCCGACTTCTGAAAGGAGGGTGTTAATCATCCAATCGCCTACATCTCTCCCCAAATTGCTAAGTAAAAGTTTTTCAAGCAACTACTTTTTTTTTAATTATTTTTTTTAATGTAATGTCATATGTGGAAATATTTTTCCCAAGGATGATTCTTTTTCACAATCCACCTCCATATTTTTAATCAATAATTCTGAGCTAATCCGTTGGGGAATCTCAGTTTTTGATGCCAGATGAGAAATACGTTGGTAAGTATCTATGACAAAAACAGCTTCTAAAATACAGACATTTTTTCAACACATTGCTAATTTGGTTACTAAAGTTATCCAGACTATATCCACATTTAATTAATACAGCAAAGTAAATTTTTGTCTTGACGAAAATACAAAATGCCCCAGGTGTATACCCTTATGTTTTTTAAGATATTCTCCATCCCACCTTTCTGCTGTTCTAAAGAACACAGTATAGATCATGCTTTGGGTTCTTGGGCATGTGTTTTACTCCTGCATGTACCACTCATTTTTTTTCCTCACATTTTACAGAAGCGATTCCCATTTCTTTGCATATTACCATTTCTGCACCCATTTCTGATGTTTGCTTCCCAACCCTGCTGATGGGGTGACCACGCTCATAAAAACCACCACTTTGGAGGGAGTGTGGTGGCACGTGAATTCTGGGAGAGGTGGGAAACACGCTGATTAGAGATGAAAAGTACCCGCAGTTGGCACTATTACAACAAGGTGCTACTTACGGGCCCAGGATAGTTATAGCCTTTATTTTGCACAGATGCAGAACCAATATACTACTACGCTTTTTTATGCTCAGATGTGCTCAAACTTTTCAGTCACTGCAGGCTTTTTCCAGGGGACTTGAAAATAGAATTTGGTCTGCAATATTATCTCCACAGTGATGATGTAATCCACAAATGAAGTAACAAGTAATTGCATTTATGGAATTTTCATATTGTAATAATTCCGTAATAAAAGCCAAAGACTGTAAAATGTATAAATAAAAATTGATAGAATATTTTTAATTTGTTGATACTCAGTTTATTTGTTTATTACCTAGTCTACCTTGGAACTTTGGAATTAAAAGGCACAGTATCTAATTCCTGTTTATGTATTAATTATAAATCCTGAAAGCAGATAGCCTATGTTTCTTCGTAGAATTTGTTTACCAGTGGTCAGATAATATTTTTATAAACTATTATGGCTACCAGTAACTACAGTGATTAAGGCAAATTAGTATAGGTAATACATATTACTCATAGGTTTAATTTGCTAATTTTCATTTGTTATGCATAATTGTAATCCAAAGAGATAGTTACTGCTTTTAGTGTTGGAGGATGTACTCAAAAAATAAAGAGCTTGTTTGGTGTGTCATGATCTGAAGCTACATGTAAAAAAAAATGCAAGGTTTGTTAATCTTTAAAGCTGTGCACAGAACGTTGATATTTTATCTGCTGTCCTGCATCCTAAGGAAAAAACCCTACATGTTTCTAAAGTGCAGTGGTTTTAGTTTGACCACCGTGAGCTTCATCCGCACTTGTAAAAGCTGATGTAATAGCTGTTTGTATTTCATACAACCATCCCCCGAGTGAGCCATAGGGGTTAATCTGGAGATTAGTAGCTCAAATCCCAGCATTTTCCATAGCATAGTTTTCAATTTTAAATTGTATGCTCTTATTGACAGTCTCCTTTCCCATAATTTCTTGTTAATTTTGATATTTGGAAGGACTACAGCAGTATCTGAATGACAGCAAAGGTATGTGTGATGAAATTATGTAAGTATTTCTTGCTGGGTATATACATATATATATTTTTATAGATATGTATTTTCACAAAAGTTTACTGTAAATATTTGTGATCTTTTATACTCCTCCTTTATGTTCATAATTTCACAAGGTCATCTACATTTTGGACCTTGTAGCATATTGAGCATCTTACTAACTAAACAAGTGTTACTCATTAATTTAGAAAATTTATTGTAAAATGGTATTTTCACCTGGAATTTTGGAGAAAATTAAAGCTAAAACCATGCAGTACCCCAAAATACTTTAAAAAACTACAAGAAATAAAAGCATTTTTGCAATCCTGGCTCCATGTGACATTCTCTACCTGCCACTGAGCCAGACAGAGACAGGCTGATTGTATCTCTGATGCTTCTACTAACCTGAAGTTTTGTGTGGGATTATAAATTGTTATTCCAACCTAAGCAGGATCCTGCAGGGGACTATATTGGATCACTTTGAAATGAAAACAATAATATTTTTAAATAATTTTACTGGAAAACAAACCTTTAAAAATCTAGCCTTTTATCTGAATTTCAAAAATCTCCAGTTTATATTCGTATTTTCCAAATAGCTTTATTTCCATCCCTGTATCTACTGTTATCTTCTCCTTCTCCTAAATGGCTCTCTAATGTAGCAGTAAGGATACAGCAGTATCCAAAGGCTGGAGAGCAAGAAGAGCTCGGACTGGAAGTAAAGGCTGAGAGACTGAGATTAATTAGTCCTTGGAACAGTTTAATTGTGATATATTGTCTATGTCTATTTAAAGGAGACTGCATACTTTTTGAAAAGAAATATTTGACCACAACTTGTGAAGCACAAACAGTTCCCAGAATTACAGGGCAAATTCTAAGGTATGCAGCGGGCAGGAGGCCAGACATGATACCCAAAACACTTCCTTCAGGTGCCAAAATCAATAGAAATGCCCTTCCATTATTTCGGTACTCTCCTCTCACTTCTTGTACTAGTTGCCCCCAAGTTTTCAGTACTTCTTGCCATGCTTTTACATCTCAGGTGAGAAGGCTGGACATTAGGAAAGAATTCTTCACAGAAACAGTGGTCAGGCACTGGAATCGGCTGCGCAGGGAAGTGTTGGAGTTGCCATCCCTGACTGTGTTTAAAACTCAGTTAGATGTGGTGTTGAGGGATACAGTGTAGGGGAGCACTTTGTAGAGTAGGGCTGATGGTTGGACTCGATAATCCCAAGGGTCTCTTCCAACCTAAATGATTCTATGATTCTATGAATCACTTATTGATGTGTTACAGAGTAGGATCCTCGTGGGAGATGACAGAGTATGACTGCACTGTAAGCAGAGATAGCATAAAATTTGCATCCTTACTGAATTCCCAGCAGTGGAACTTCATACTCTAATGGTACCTGAGATTGCTAAGAGAAGCTTGCCAGGATATCAAAGATGCTGTGTTACAGACATCCTTTGAGCTGAATATCTATTAAAGACGACTCATGAATCTCTTCATTGTAGGTTCATCTTTTTGTTTAGATTTTCTTTCATTTTGATTTGCTTTCTTCCATGAAGATGTTAAGAACAGATTCTGATCTAATTTAGTAAGACCTTTCTTTAAGACAGTAAGGACTAGCTATGATTTATGACCTCAGTGGTGAAGTAGACAGACTCAGGAACGTACACAAACCTTCCCTAGGTGTGGGAGTATGCAAGTGGTGGCTACCAAAGCATGTTATGCCCGTGCATAAGGGACTAGTTGGTGCTTCTGAGGAGGAAACCTCTGCTGTGAGCTGCAAGGCAAAGGGCAGGAGCTGCGGTTAAGGGCACTGCGAACTGTGTTTATCTGTTACCAATGACTAATATAGCCAAATGGCAATGTCTCGGCACCGTTTTCCAAATAAAGGGAAATCCAGAAAGTCTAAGTTTCACCTCTTGCTTCTTGACATAAGTCTACAGTGCAGTCACCAAAGCAGATGTAAGGACAGAAAGGTGGAACTCGGCTTTATTCCAGTATGGCTCAGGGAGGGGCTGGAGACTGGTCCCAGCTGCTCAGTCTGCCAGCACTCCCACTAAAACATGAGTGCCACTTTCTCTGTTACAGTAGTTAAACTATCAGCTATTAAAATGAAAACGAATGTGGATATGTTTGCTTAAGTTAGGGTGAAATGTTCTGCTGTGCTGCAGATGCATCTTATACCTGAAACACCAGACTTGTAGCAAAGGAGTGCGAGCACAAACACCAAGTCCTATTCTTGGAAGATTTGTAGTTTGGCCCACAAGAAAGTAATCCCAGGAATAATAACAGTTGAAGAGGAGAGCTAAAGGGACCAAAAAAAACCAGTGTGCCACGGGCCTTTAAAAAAATGCATGCTTAACCATTACTGTGCTGTGAATTGCAAATGGAAAGGTCTATCACAACCAGACTTATAGGAAAGAAAAGGTTATTCTATAGATAAACAGTTAGTATAATGACGTTATTTTGAAGGAAAAAAAAAATGAATTTTTATGCTTACATCATTGTATCTATATAGAGCTAGTAAACTCAGCATCCAGGATGGGACTAAAAAGTTCATTCTGCCTTTTTTTTATTTTATTCAATAAGAATTACTGCACTAGATCAGACAAAAGATCTTTCTAACCCTCCATGTTATCCCTAGAAAATGCTTCATCCATCTTCTTAACACCCACATCCCTGAAATTCATATTTGCTTTTTTTTTTTTTAAGAGATAAGTCAGTGGATAAGGGGGATTGATGCCTTATCTGACAAACTGACCAAAGCCTGAACAAATGCAGTCTAATTGCCCCCCGCTAACTCCGCCAGCCTGACTGCAGCCGCCCTCCCCCTTCCCATGCATCCACCTACAGTTGAGCACGAAATGGCAGCATCTCATGAAAGTCTTTCCTCTGGGATAACGTGGAGATATCAAGAGAATCTTATCCTTTGCCATATTTATTTCCCCTTCCCTGAATCAGTGAAAGTACAACAGAGAAAACACCGGTTAAATTGCCTAAAGATTCAACTTTTATGTTGAACAGCTTGGATTAAAAAAAATAGTAAAAAAAAGAAGCGTACTGTATTTCATGGATTTGGTAAAGGAAAGAGACAGATCTGATTAATGTGGGAGGTGAACTTAGTTTGATAAAGGAAATGGGATTTGTCTGCATTCAGATGCTATTACTAGTTATGTACATGATGTACTCTGTTATGTACATTGTTTGTGAGTTAAAATTACTGTAAGACTGAAAAGTTTAAAATATTTGGCTAGATTTATTTCCTGAATATTGTGTTGGGGTTTTTTAAGTTGATTATGAGAAAGGTATCTAAATACTGTTTCTGTGAACAAACCTAAATGCTCTGAAGTCATATTTTGAACAAACCAGAAGCAGGTTATCGCTGAGATTGTCAGGAATGGAGTAAGGTACTTTTTAATTGAAGTATTCTTGCCATCTTCTTAAGCCTTTATTCCAAAAAGTATCCTTATGCAAATAGAATAAATCACATCGCAAGCCTTTCAGAAATGCCATTTTCAGACTCTACCTTCTGATGATTACTGTTCTCTTTTTTCTGTAAAGTTCTATAGAGAATATATTTTAATTAGCTTCCACTTGATACCACTTCATACACACTGCCCAGATTTGACCCAGTGTCTGATCGTATAGAATGCATTACAAAAGAACTGGTCATTTGAGTGCTTTAATATAGCTTTGCATTAATGTGAGACATCATTTAGACAAGGCATTAAAAGTGTTATTTTAATGACTGAAGTGTGTAGGGTGGGAAGAAGCTTAATCTTTATAGGAAGAACAATTTCAATTAGCTCTAAAATATTAATTTGTTGGTATAACTATATACTCTAATGTATTTGGCTACAAAAAAAAAAAAATCTAATGAATAATACATCGCTAGATCCTGGTCTAATTCCTGTGTTGTAACTAATACCGTCAGTTGAAACAAGGAAAATAGTCTCTTAACATTCACGATTTTGGTTGAGGAGGGGTGGTTTAATCTGACTGCTCCTAACAACATTTTTTTCAGCATAATTTGAAAAGGTAGCACAAATAAGGAAAACAGCATGTGGCAAATGGCTTATTGAGTAGCTTGTAAATAGAAAGTCAGCATTTGTTTTCAGAAAGTGCGTGTCTTTTTTGTTTATCCAGTCAATTTAAATGACATTGCAACTGACAGAAATATGGTATCCACCCGTGGAAAGCATGAAGTCTTTATAATAAAATACCTAGGTGCTGTTAATCCATAATGCTGGGTCTGAGAAGCGTGCATCTTGTCCTTGCGACTCCTGCTAGCCCATAATTTAATTTTGTGGCCATATATACCTCCTTTCTTAAGGCCAGTAGTACCCTCTCAAGCACTTTTATAAGAGAACTTCTCATAAAATCAGTGGGAATAACATAGTTAAAATCATGAAGTACTGAGAACACTTTCTCTGCTGTAAGTTTATCTGAGGCCTTGGAAACCAGGTATAGTTTGGGAATTTCACCATTTTTCTTAAAAAGAATTTGTAATTATTCTGCAAGGATGCAGAGTTGCATTGCAGCTCGTTAACTGCACAATAACCTGGCTAGAGTTTTCTCCAAGACAGTCAATCCATAACATCACCTATACCCATCCAAGTGATTTCACTGAAGAAAAAAATTAATTTTATGAAGTTCAAAGTAATCTTATTTCCCTTCAGTGTCAGAATCGGTCACAGACTGTTTTGTGAAACAGCAACGGGAGCCTGCTACTGCAGGGGTTCTTTTGCACTTCATCCCCCTGAAAGAATCCAAATAAATGCTCGGCTTGCATGAGCGGCGTAGCTGTATTAAAGCCTATGAGGTGGCCATCTCAGATTATCCTCCGTTTCTCACATGACTCTAACAGAATACCTATGCACAATGTAGTGCAGGCTTTCTGAGTGTTTTAAAGCATCAGTACTGCTTATTTAAGTGCTCGTGTTGAGAAAAGCATTCCTTATTCCTGCTTGCAAAAGAATGGGGGCACCTGCTGCCCAGACCTGGTTATGGGTAGTTCATTTACAGGAGACGTGCTCCAACGTGAAGAATTCCTTCTGGTCAGCAGGCTAGATCAGTCCTCAGATGCACCATTTTTTTTTCTCACTGACTAAGCCATGAGTTATTATGCACCTTTCTTACATCCCCAAGTCACTTGCTAGATTGGAGACAGTCTGGCTCTCCAGGCACCACGATTGAATCTCTGAGGTGCTTGTTTACCACCTTCTGGTATGGTCTGGTTTGTACCGTCATTTCATAGCAAAATGAAAAAGGCATGTTTACTAACAAACTGTGTATTCATGTAATCATTTTTTTTTCAAAAAATAATCTCAGTTCAGGTCGTCTAATTTCTTAGTTTGCATACTCTGGGATAAAAATGCTTCATTTCTTGTTTTTGCCAGCCTATTGTTTTTGTCTATTTCTCTGCAATAAATGACGGAAAGTTAAAAAAAACCACAACAAAAACAACCTAAGAATCTTTTAAACAACGAGAAAGCTATTTGCAGTTTCAGAAACTAGGTAAAAGAATGCTTTTGTAATAGATTTCATGCAGCAGTTGGCATTGGCAGTACTGCAAAAAGAGATGTATTCTGTCGTGCTCTGTTTGATCAAGTGCTAAACCCGTGTGATCAATAGAGAGACAGATGTCGGGTGCAGATGGCGATGCCGTGATACCTGGGGCAGAGTGGGCCTGCCAGAATGACAGAATGGGAACAAGGAAGAGCAGCAATGCAACAGAATGTGACAAATGAAATTAGGGTTTATACTAGTCGATAATTTACAGCTAATAGAAAGTGACAGAATTTTTCAGCATACAGCACATTTACTCTCGTAATACTATAGTCAATGCATTTTTCATGCAAAACAGGAGCTGCTATGAAGACTAGGCTCTAGCTATACGTATTTTGTTACATTCCAACTTGTACAATTGATTTTTAAACAAAGCTAGTAACATCACATTTCAAGTAAGCACCGAGTATATGAAACAAGATTGTATTTTCAACTTTGAAATGAGTCCATCTGATACTCACATTGTGTAGCAAACCTCTAACAAGAAAACGAAGACATTATTACCTGCTTATATGCAGAGAAAGTAGAGATCCACCACAGCCACAAAAATAAGCATTGAATGGCCATTGTTATTTGGAGACTGAGTTTGTCATCTATTTCATTCTTTTTATTAATTAAAATCATGGAGTGAGCACAATGAGATTTCTTCTCTTCCCCTCTCCGAATCCCAATCTAAAATCCATAGTTAATGCACTTGGCAGCTTATTGTATTGTATTTTATGCTGATATAGTTCAGAGTATAATGACCGGCAGCTTAGGGTTATATCCTTTATGTTAAAGGTTAAAATCACTTGCATTTCCTTTTTTGGCTTTGCTGAGTGAACTGCACATACATGTGTATATACACGTGTACATATAAATGTACATATAAATATACCTGTGTGAATGTATGTGCATCTGTAATGCACTCACACATATACATATAAATACGTATAAGTGGAATTTTAACATATTCAAAATGAATCACACAGTCTTCCATCATACTCTCTAAGTTTACCCTGATGTCAACTCTAATAAAAACAGGGCTTCCATCCTATCATAAATGAAGGTTGTGAAAGTTCTATTTATGACCGGCCAAATCTTTTATGGTGCAATTTAACGTTTTCTATTTATGGGAGAAAAGGAATGGACGTTTTTATAATAAAAGAGCAGTTAGGCCCTATTCTACAAGCTTGATTTTCATCAGTTCTGGGAGTGAAGGGTCTTCCCTTAACAGCCCATGATACGGCATTCAGCAAGCCAAACTGAATCAGGAAAAAATATCCCTCTTGCTCATCTTTTCCTGCTACCTACTACCGCTCAGCTTGATATATTTTTCATACTAAAGGTAAATACCTTCTAATGCTGATGTCACTCAATTTGTAGGGTAAAATCAGAACTCGGTTTGGACACAGTAAGCACAGAAAATCACCATTATGAACACCAATGCCTTTCCTTCAGGCCTCTGACAATCTCCCCAGCCATCTATCACACTCATTGCTATGGTGCGTTAGTTCCAGTGGACACCCATTTTGACTTGATGTCATGATATTCACACCTAGGTGAGAGAAGAACTTTTGATGTAATTTTTCCTCCTGAAGCTGTGCAACTCCCAGTCTTCGTTATGGTTACATAGAGCATAGATAAAGTTTCTATCAATAATTCCTTGGATGATCATAGATTGGTTTGACAAAAACAGCTGTTGATACATATGTCTATTAGTAAAAGAATGCATTTTCCTGTTCTTTTATCTGCCTTTTGGCAACATGAATTTGTTGCTTTTCCCATGTCTACAACAGCTTATTTATTTATTTATTTATTTATTTATTTATTAACCTAGGAATTTCATTCTTTGCAAAGGCAGGTTTATGCACCAATAAATGCTTTCTTTCCTTACAAATTCAGGGCCTCAAACAGATTCATCTAGTAGGAAAAGGAAATGTTTCTTTCATTCTGTTGTTCTTTCACTAGATATGTTATGGACAGTTGGAATTTTACAGGTTATGACAAAGAGTAAATAGCTACATTCAACATTTGTAATATTTGCCACAGATGACAGATATTGAAAATGTATCATACAATTTTAATACTTTGTTTCTGTGAAACAAGTTTTGGGGAGCATCACACAGAATCACAGAATGATATGGGGTTGGAAGGGACCTCTGGAGATCATCTAGCCCAATCCCTCTGCCAAAGCAGGTCCAGCTATAGCAGGTTGCACAGGAATATGTTGAGGCAGGTTTTGAATGTCTCCAGAGAGGGAGACTCCACCACCTCTCTGGGCAGGTTGTAACACTAGAAACTTGCTGTTATTACCAATCCAGAGTACTGGTGAAAACAGTGCCGAAAGACTTACCTCCAACAGGTCTAATATCCACACCTGTACTTGCTTTGGGTTTATCTAATACACTGAGACTGCATTTAGGAAATTTTACTGCATTTATCACTGACTTTGTCTAATATAGAGGGGTTATGTCATGAATTACCCTTGTGTTCAGTAAATCATATGGTCAAGCCTGTAGTAGAGACAGAAGCACCGGGGTTCAGAGAACTCTTGAAACAGGAAAGAAGATATCAACCTTGAGACACAAATATCTTACCAAGGATGGTGTAATGATTAAAGGGAACGTAATTTTATTGGTAATATATTCCTCCCCTCCCCAAAGTTGTAGCCAAGCAAAACAGAAGAGACAGCAGGTCTTCTCTTCTGAGCACTGGCACAGCGGTACCATCTTGGAAAGCCAAGCTGGGAGAAGAACAATCATCTGTGATATTGAGAGTCTGGCATGTCTCAGGTGCCATTAATCCATATGCACATGCCCCAGCTGCTACAGTGGCTGGAAGGGGCTCACCTGTTGCAAAGAGATTGTCTACTCAGTAACTTGGGGAGCTGAAAAAGCAGATGTGTCAGCAGGAGCTGGGATCACATTAAGAAACAAATCAGGACCAGAGGTTTCTTAGGACTCTGTTGGCTATAGGTTCAGACCTATAGGAAGGGCTGACACTTTATGCGGCTGCAGCATTGACTTTTGATTGACACAGGAATCCTGCTAGAAGACTAGCAGGTTGCTCAAATGGCAACTGAGGGAAGAATTCCTTGTAGAAAATTTTGGTAAGCAAAATATTAAATATTCATTCTTCAAACGTTTATGGTTACCTAGAAAATCACTGAACATTTTCAAGTAGCTTCTCAGGTATAGAAAATGTGCATTGGGCATATGGTTAACTGAAAAGTTCTTAGTATTTCTGAAATTGTATATATCATAGCCCTTTAATGTTATAAATTATGAGTACACTTATATCATAGAGCCTTTCACCATTAGTATGATCATATGGCTTAATGAATAGCTACATTATCAGGTGTGATATGCTATGTCCCTTTGTATACTGTGAAAGTCAGAAGTACCAAACAGCTCTATTTCAGTGACAATATACAGCTTTATCTGAGCCCCAAAGGCAACCATTCAATTGTGAGACCAGATTTCTAATTTAAGCACATCTAAAGATCTTTTGCTACAGATCACAAAAGCCTCCACAGTTTTTACAAGACAGAGGCTGTCATTTTGCCACATATGAAAGCTCAGTGCACCCAGATCATGAGTCCTTCATGCAGCTCTGATCTCCACAGCTGAAGGAAGGCAACTGGAGTGATCAAGGGAACAGCTATCTTGTGACAATAGACAAAGAATCACAGACTCCTCCATTTGGTGAAGGGAAGGTTGAGGAGGAAATGTGATTCAGGCTTACAGAATCTTGAAGCTGGTGGATAAGATGAATGAAGAACTGTTATTCCTCAAATCCTGCAATGCTAGAGGAAACTGGGAGAAGAACAATTTAAAACAGATTATCCCAGCAGGGAGTTAACTTTGTGAACTTGATGCTACAGAAGCCTGTGAATGCAGACAGTATCAGCAAGTTCAGAAAGAGATTGGAAGAATTCATGGAGAACAGATCAGTAAATGGTACTAAGAGGATGTACCTGCTAACATTACTAATCCATGTGCATGCTTGGGGACTCTTCAGGGAATGAACTGCAGAAGGAGGCCAAGTTCTCATATTCTTACTAAATAGCATAGTGTATTCTCACTCTAGAGACAGAACCTGAACTAGATAGACCACCTCCATCCCAGCAGGGTATTTTTTATGTTTCTAAAGATGATGTAGTAGTACAAAGACTGTAAGAGAAGTCATTCTCCTGTTAATATTATGAGACAGTAGGAGAGAATCCGAGTCACAGTTTTTACTAGAACTATTAGTAAAGGAGACCCTTTAAAGACATTGCTAAACAAGGATACTAAGTAAAACTGTGTTTTCTTCTTAAAAGTAAAATACCAGTATCAATGCAGATTTTAAAATTTCCATATTTTAGAAGGTGTAAAGAAAATGTTTATGTTATTGTCATTTGGCCTTCCAGCAAGGCTATTTAATGTGATCAGGCTTTGATGGTAAATGAGAAAATGTATGTTTCCATCAGTATGTGTAGAATGCCAAGCATGAAGACAGGCACCCAGAAAGGCAGATAGCAACAGAAAAGTCAACCAAAGGTTCTACTTATCATAGGTATCAATATAATATTCCTGTTACTAACAGTTAGGTTGCTACCCAGAGGATCTTTCTGCAGAAGACTGATCACTGCCATATTCTAGAGCCTTTCTTTCGTCACTTGCATTTTTATGGCACCTATATTATGTTAAAACTGGCATATCTCCTTTTTAGTAGGCACAATTCCACCCTAACAGATGGCCATGATGATAGACATGCCAAAGAACCAGTATGTGTATCAAGTTTGATTATTAGGGATGATATTCCTATCCAAGAACGTTTGAGTGGCATTCTGTACCGATCATCTGAACCTATTGGTATGAGTTGGAACAAATGCTGTTTCGCTAAAGTCAGGGGATGTGTTAACTACAAAATAGGGAGATGAGAACTATTAATTTAAGGTCTTGGTAAAATGGAAATAAAGGCCACTGCCTCTGGAACACTCTCTTCAATCTAGCAAGAATCAGTTATGAAGCGAAATTGTTAACTTCTACTGGCTATCTAATGGCGTAATTTAGTATTTCTGGTGTATTTCCTAGTAAATAGTTGTTCTTTTTCAAATGACATTGTGGCTGGCCAGCATAGATCCCACTGCACCACAGACAGTGCAAAAATCTGCTGAAAGGAGAGCAGAATCAATAGAAAGCTGGAGCAATATGCAATGGGATATGAAAGCTGAATTGCCCATCTCCTAGCAGTGAGTCCTGTTGTCAGACGGTATGTTGTGCTCTACCTGGCTTTCACACAGTGCATAACTGTCACATTTTTCATAAGAACTCATTTTAAAATAGAAAACACCTTAATGATAGCAGAAATATTTTAGCTGGTATAAACCAAAATTAGTATCTTGTGAAAAAAAAAAGATAGTAATATCAGGGTCCCCACTCTTATTTGTGCCAGAGACAAATATGAATGACAGGTGTCAAAAAAAGCATCTAGTATTCACGTTTTCCCTTTGAAAAAAACCCACTATGATGCATAAAGAAAATCCTAGAATGTTAAATCCAGTTTAAATAGAATTTCTGTTAAATATTTGCTTATATTTAGTGGCATTATATTTCTTTTTCAGTTGGTGATGGGTAAGATTTTTAGTTTTTTTCTTTGACATACATTTTTACCAAAGCACTGATGAGGCATCAGTACTGATTTCTTTCATACTTCTTTATTTTTTTGTACTTTTGTTTTACATTTTAAATACACAAGGAAGGATATTGAAGGCTTCGACTGAGGATTTCACAAAGTTTGTAAAGCAGGCGTTTGTCCATTGCCCACAGATGTTCATCCATTATTTCTATTGGTTTATCAGGGATCACAGTGGTACAGCAAAACCAGACATTTATTTGACCGGTCTAGTAGAGATACAAATGCAGGTTTTATGGTGAGATAATAGTAATAATGACTTGACCTTTCTTAATCAAAGTCATCAATGCACTTCACAATGCATTGTGGATGCATTAAGCTATAAATTGTACTTGTGGAGTCCATATGGTATGTTGATTGAGATTAGCAGCTTGTTCCCCTAAGTGTTCACTCACTGGCAAGTGCATGAAGGCACCAGGTAACTCCAACACTACTTGAAACGTCCGTTTCAAGCCAGTAGTCCAGACCTGTGATCTGTGACTGCTGAACACATATAAGAAGTGTCATTTGCAAATCATATGAAAAATATTGATCAAAAATGGTTGCAAAATCTTTTGTCTAATTATTATAAACACAAGTCTTTCAGAAGTCTTTAGAATTAAGATATGTTCATGGGGATTTTAATTCTTTTGAGTTTTTCTTCTTCAGAATAATTTCTATTATTTTTTTTTCTTGATTAGTAATAGGAACACAGTTCAGTAAGAGGATTGAAATAACTTAGAGACTGGGTTACTTTGGCAGTGGCAGATTGAAATTGAACTTCACTGCTCTCAACTGTGCCTTTTGCAGAGGGAAATAAAACCTGCAACAGCAGTGGTTCCCATTGCTGCTTTTACCACCATTTTTCTCTAAGGAAACTGAGGGCAATGGTAGAACACACTGATGTGCACGAAGGGTTCACTCACTGCCCAGAGCTGGCCAGGGCTGCTGGGTAGCGCTGTCCGCTTTCTGGGCTGCCCTGTGTCCTTTGGGAATGCTTCACTAGAGAGGAGTTTTTTGCATCCCTAATTCTCTCTCAGCTTGGCCAAGACCCTTCTTTATTAGGAGCTTGGGGGTTGGGGTTTTTGCTTTGTTTTGTTTTCTTCAGAGAAGCTTAGATTTTAGCATGTCTGTTTCTCTAAGTATTTTCTTCAGTGATAACCAACTGTGATGCTTAATGGTTAAATGCAGGTGCACTGATTTTGTTACAACATCCAGAGAAACCAGGGCTGAAACTAGGCAAGAGAGATGTTATTCCATTTTCCAGTACCAGATCTTAAACAGTGAAATACAGCTTTAGGAATAGTATTAGGTGTTAAGAGGTAGATTTTAAAATAAAAAAAAAAGTACTGTTCTGCCACAAGATTTACAAAATTATTGTTGATGGCAGATGGATTTTTTGTTGCTATATTTAATTTTCAAATACAAATCAGTTAACTGTAAGCAAGGTCAATGAGATAATTTATCTGATAAGCAATGTTTCTTGTTTAATGGTAATTCTTTAAGACCAATAGTCTTAGGTATCATTTTTAATCTACTGGAAATATTCTAGTTAGAAATGCCACTGATAGATATGTATTCAGTATCTGTGCACATTTTTAAGATCAACATATCGGCTCTCCGAGTCTTTACACAGTTAATTTTGTGCTCTGTATCTTCCTTGTGAAATTACAATTTCCATTTTGATTCACCATAAAATTCAGTTCAAACTTTTCCTACTATTTCATTCTAGAGATCCGGCTGCTTTTATTTAACAGATTGTCCTTTGATCTCAGGGAGACAATTGCTGTTTTACTCCTTTAATGAATCTTGTATTATTATAGGCAAAATGAATATTAGACCAAATGGTAGTAGAAATCCCAGAGGGAAACATGCTCCTCTGTCTGGATCTTGGAAAAGCAGAATAATTCATTTTAGTCAGTGATTATATTCAGTAAACCTGTAGTCCCTGTTCTTATTTACACTCCTTTTTTTTTTCTTTTTTTTTTTCTTTTTTTTTTCTGCTGTGAGACAGTACTTCAGTGTATGAAATTCAAGGTACTAGTCAGAATTCCTCAGTCACTTTGTACAGGTTGGGCACCTCTTAAGTGTTACTGAGATGAGAGTAAGTTACTGAGATCTTACTCTTTACTCAGTAAAGAAGGTAGGAGTAAAACAGGACACTTTATTTATAGTTGTAAGCACCCGATACCCGTTTCTTACCTGGCCTTTCAAAAGACATCAGTCAGGATCGTGTTCTTGTGCCTTTTGGACCCTCATTTCCTAGAAGCTGGGAGAGATCAGATTTGAAAGTGACATTTCAAAGAAACAGAGCAAGGATGTACCCACATGCAGAATAGAAAGGACCAGAACATAGACGTACTTGAAGTTAAAAACTTATTAAACATTTGAGAAAGTTTGGGGGATGAGGAGAATGCAAATGACATGAATTTTAGCAGGACAGAAACAGTCCCTTTTCCCTAACATGACACAATGGTAAGTGGCCACAAACCAGCAAATTTATTAATAGCTCTGGTAAAGTTTTTTTTTTTTTCTGCTTGATTATTTTTCCACCTGTGCTATCTACTGTAGACACAGACACAACTTTGGGAACAGTATCACTGGTTACACCATACTGCTGAGCTGAAAGTGTAATTTGGAAGTATCTTTGGGCATTATGTCATTCTGTAGAAAAATGCATACGCTGCAACTAAGGGCATGTTGTAAGGACATTTTCAGGTCTGTTACTGTTTGCTGCAAGGTGTCATCACAGAAAAAAACACTGCTCAAAAAGAGGCCATAGTTTGACCACAGCAATGGCAATTATCTCAGTACAAATTGATTTGATGACCAGAAAGATACTGACTTTGGCTGATGTGCAAATGTGAGGAGCTTCACCTACCTGATTTCTGACCCTGTTCTGCAACCACATCCTGAAGCAATACAAAAGATAGGGAAAGAGGAACTCCTGAATCAGCACTAAGGAATGGAAAAAGCACAATATTTATTGCTTTTACAATTATTAAGCAAAACTGAACAACCTCAGAATATGCAACATTTCTGAGACTTAAATCCTTCGTAAAGAGAATTCTAACCCTGGCAATCAAAATGTGGCTGTGACTAATGATAATGTATGCCACCCCAAATGATTTATCTTCTGTATTCAACATGGAATTCATTCTAATACAAGTAAAATAACTTGCAAACATTTGACAGCTGTATGCAGAAAAGATAAATATTTTGTCAATTCTTAGTACAAGGTATACTTTTATTTTTTGGTAGGATAAAAAAGAGGTTTCTTTCTTTTTCTGCTATGTAAAGTTATGTTAGAGAGCAAATAGGAGCAATGAACAAAGATTTAAAGTGATGAGCTGTCCCATGCCTGTTTACAAGTCAGGATTTCATTTTACATAGAGCTCTCTGTATCGACTTTTTAAAATTTAAATTAGAAACATGGCCAGCAATGCATGCAAAATGTTCATTCATTGTAGTAAACTACAAAAATATTGCTTTTATGCAATGAGAATGCCATTGTAGAATTTTAAAAGGCATAGAAATAAAAGACTCTGGATTGGAGTGATTTAAACAAACTCACTAGGATATAGTAGATGATTAAAATACAATCTATAATTACATTACACTGGTATCAGGTAAGGATAAAAGCCTATAAATACACTGGGGTCAGGGTAAGCATAAAAAATGAAACAGTTATTTGAATAATCTGAGATCAAGTTGCAGTAATTAAAAATGAATGTATTATTCAAATGAAGGAATTAGGTTACAACACTCCTCATATGAAAATATTATTGTGACAGACTGAAATAAGTTGGAAGCGATTTTGATAAAAAATTGGGGCAAGAAATATAATGATTTACATTGGGGAAAAAGTAGACAATCTGCACGGATGAGAGTATTTGCAACTCCTCCTTCAAATCCCTCATCAAAACTCATACCTTTCGGCTGGCCTTTGTGATTAATCTGCTACCCCTAGCCTCTTCCTGGACTTCACTCTCTCAGATATTCAGATCAATCCATTAAAAACTAAAAGTGCTGTAGCTATGGACTCTACATGCTCTCACAAAGGAATTAATGGAATCTGCACCCACTAGCAGGCATATTGTTTAATCTACCCCACACATTGCTGTTCATCCATTGTTATTGCCATTACCCAGGTCATTTCTGTCATTTGTCTCCTGTTCTTCTTTGTCATCCCTTGTCAGTTTGAAGGCCAAAGTCACATAAGACTGACACAAAATGGTGTAAGTCATGTAAATAGTTGATGGCTACTTGCAGATTAAGTACTTGTTATTATAAATAAAGGAGGTTTTGAAATCTGACCTTTCCATGGCAAACTCCTCAGGGCAGGAACCTGTCTGGAGGTATCCTAAATATGTAAACCAAGAATATTTAATTATTAATAAGAATCTGAAAAAGATTGAGAGAATCTGAAAGCAACTTGGTTTTTTTTCAGGTATTAGCTTTCATATCCTTTATATTAATTAACTTCTACAAATGTGCTTTGAGAGCCACCTCTGAGTGGCTCCTTACGATTGCCCATAGCAGAAGAGCAGAGAACTGTTCTGCAGGTGTAAGTATGCTCACCAGCAGACCCATCTGAAATTCTCCCAGAGATGTGAATGAGAGCACATCCAAAGTCAGAGCAAGATCAGGAGTAGCTTGTTTCATTTTTGCCCAGTGACTACTGCCTGAAATTCTCCTCAAACCTTTCTAGCATCTGCAAAAGTCTATTGAGAAGACCATTTAGCTCACTTAAAATATGACCAGCTGTGCCCTCTTAAATCCTCACTTGATCCTCTTACTATCACATAGTACATTTAAGCCTCTCATTCTTACCAGTAAAATCCTTCATACTTCTTTTTTCTAGTTTCTTTTGTCTTCCCCTCAAAATGCTGTGTTTGCTTTGCCCCAAAAAGTGGTTATTTGTCCATTTCGTATCTTTTCCTCCTGAAATGACTTATGCATTTCTGAATAAAAATAATAA
>VZTM01002749.1:51282-78848 GCA_013400555.1 Jacana jacana | reverse complement strand
AACAAAAAAACACTTTCTTCTGGTATTGCCAGCTCTTTTCTTTAAATCCCTACTCAAATATCATGTTATCTTGGCACACTTCCATTTACAGAGAGCTGGATGTATCTATTAGATATAGATTAGATATCTAAGCTAACATTTAAAAGGCATGCAATTATACATTGAGGACTTTAGGTCATGAAGCTGAATAGTCTTCAATGGCCTGTCAAAACCAGCCAAATAAAGCTTTTTCTTTTCTTTTTTTTTTTTTTTAATAAAAAAAGTTACAACTACAGCTTTCTGTTTCCATGTTTCAAGCTTTATTCACTCTTCAGCTGTCTGTGCAGCTAATTCAGCTAATAATAATATGCATAGGTAAATGAGCAATGAGATAAAAATGTTAATTCAGATTCAAAGAGATGACTTGTGTAGAACTTGCCTGAATTGATAACTGAAGGATACAAGACACACAGGCTCTCATATATAGTTCACGCCTCTCTGCTAGTGCCATTAAGTAATGTATCCAGAGCAGCTGCAGCGTATCTGTACAACAGACACTGCAACTTTAAAAATAACTATGTGTTTAGCTGAATATCATCCCAGCAGACTGATCACAGTGAAGACTTGAGAGAATTTTTGTAATGGCCAGTGAGTGAGATACTTGCACGTGTATACGTATGCTACAGTGTATGTGTTACCTGACTGGCATATAGATTAACAATAATCAGTTAATATTTTATCAGTTTGTATTTAATGAAAACTGAGAACATGGAGTGGAATACAGGGCTGAAAGCTGAAAGAAAATGAGAAAAGAGAATTAATCAGGAAGAAGATACCAAATGAGAACCCCCTAGCTAAAAAGACTTAAACATACAGTAAGAGACTATACTGAAAGGCATTTTATACTGTTACGTCAAGCAGTATCTCCCAGGACTGGGGAAGTAGGTCTAAAGTCTAAACTGTCTCTTCTACACATGGGCAATATTTTCCATTATGAAGATAGCCACTAAATCCTGTTTCCACTTCCAGGGTGTAGAGAGCATTGATTTTTCCGGTGTCTTAATAAAGAAGTATGAGGGGAGACTTTTTGAGATAGGATAGTACAGGATCATCTTCTCAGGACCAAGAGACACGTTAAGGGAAAGAGTAATGGAACATTTTAGTGATTCTGAGTTGCAGATGCAGATGGTCATTCACGTGAGTGCTAACTTTTAGTAGAACAAAAGATATGAGACAATGAAGCATCTCCAGCAGGTTGTGGATACAGTGAGGTTCACTGCCTGTAAACTGGCTAGCATTCAGGAGACTGCGTTTAGGTCTGAGTTATACGTATGTTAGGCAATGATGAACTGCGTTTTTCCATGGTGCCAGATTGCATTCCGTTTCCATCCCCCAGAGAGATGCCGAGTTGTTCATTATACTTTGTCCTGGTTAAAAAGGAAGAGGGGTAGTAGTGTCCAACATTTAGTGTCCAATAGGACTGGCCAGTGAAGTGTGGAGATGGGTCCATCAGTGTGTGTGTGTGTGTAAGGAAGGAGGGGGGATGGAAGTAAGCGGGGGGGAGAGGGGGGAAACATGAGAATAGCCTTAACAGCAGGGCAGATTTCCAAGCAGACTGCAAGGCTTGATAGGTAATTGCTGCCAGTTCTTCCGTTCTGCTTCGTAAAAATCTTCTATTCCCAGGAGCATCCCAAACATTTAATAGAACTTTTTCTTTAATCTCTGTGACCTCTTTACTTAGGAGTAGCGGAGTAGCCTCATACCATTCCTCTTAAGATTTTGGGCAGTTCTAAGAAGGGGCCAGCCGGGACACAGAGGTTCATGCCAGCACTGCGGGGCTAGCGGAATTTCACCTCGGTGTGTAATCCCTGCTCCTCCAAAAGCCAGATAGTTCTTCTGGGATCACTGCATGCTTGACATCGAGTTTCTTCATTACTCTCACGAGACAGAGATAAGTGTTCAAAGGTTTCCACAAACTTTTAACGTCACAATTCCCACGTGTTTCAGTGGGAGTCATGCGCCTTGGAATGCTGGTTTTGCTCAGCAACAGAAATATTATGAAGTAGCTGATGCTGGAGAGTTTCCAGTCTTACCCGCGCTTTTCCCCTATCCAGTTGTGCAGTAGAATGATTCCAGCAGAAATAAGCACACGCTCAGTGGCGAGTAAGCAGAGGCAGTTTGGATGAACATCTTTTTGGTGGTCAGGGGTGGAGGAATGCCACCCTGCATTGCCTTATGTTTG
Organism: Jacana jacana; assembly: GCA_013400555.1. NCBI lineage: Eukaryota > Metazoa > Chordata > Aves > Charadriiformes > Jacanidae > Jacana > Jacana jacana. The sequence continues at coordinate 76,627 of VZTM01002749.1, read as the reverse complement.
CCGCCCGGCTCAAGGTGGGCTTTGGCGGTGGGCTTGGGGAGACAGGCCAGAGGAAGGGGGTAGGCAGTCCTCTACCTGCATGCCGCCAGCTGGCCATGCTCACAAATTCACCTTCCCTGGGGCTTCAGCATCCCCCCAGTCTGCCCAGCAGCACAGGCCCGGGTGCACCTTTTACAGCCTGCATTCATTTTTCTGGAAATTTTTTGCCTAACTAGGAGAGGGCCCAGTAGGGTCTCTGAGGTGGGGAGGTGGCCAGGGGCCGTGAGCCACAGGCCAGCAAGTGAGGGGGATGCTTTAGGACCATTGTAAGCACACAGAGATACACTATTCAGAAAGGCAAGGTAAATATGTCTTAAATATCCAACAAAATATTAAGATGTATTGTGTGCTTTGCTCATCAGTACGGCAGTAAATACCATCAGTGGTTGCCCCCCCCGGGAGAGGGGGACGTCTCCCCAGCATGATCGGGGCAATGCCGTGATCTGTCACCATCGCACTCCCTCACTCTCCCTCGCAGGAGTCAAAACATCCCGATCTGTCGCGACAGGAAAAGCACANGGAGGGGCGGGGCGGCCTCGTGTCAGGGAAGGTTCTTGAAGGCCGTTGGGGCCTGAGGGGAGAACGGGGAACCCGAGATGGTCGTTGTTCTGCTGCCGCCTGATGGCCGGTCCCCGGCGGGGTTGTCTCGGGTTTCAGTACTAAAGGGACATAGGAGTCTTGCTCTGGGTGCTGTTTCCATCTTGACTCACTGGGCGTGAAAGAAAGCACTAAAAATGAGGCAAAATTCACTCATTTGTCAGTTAATCCTGTGTGGTGCTTGGGCGTGTGTGCCAAGGGGTGTCATGGGTTGCGTAATGCCTACACTGACTTGTGTGGTATTAAATCTGCCCTATTCCCACAGAACTCTTCTGCTGTATCAGTCCCATGTTCATATTTATTTGCGTATATAACACATGATGATTTTTAAGAAGCTTAAAAAATGTGAAAAAAAAATATTCTGGATATTACAATATTATTTCAATGGTAAATTTGACAAACAACTTGTTATGTGACAACCACACAGAATTACAAATTCCTGCTTCGGCTCTTCCACTCTTCTGATTTTTATTATTTTTTTGGTGACCATTTGAAAAAAAAAAAAAAAGCCATTGTAACACAAGTCCTTGAAATTGTGACTCTTCTGACTTCATNGGGGGTTGGGGGGGGTAACGACGACACGACTGTCAGGAGAGATGCAGGCACGAGGGGCGCGCGTGGAAAGGGTTTAATCAAACTTTCCGACCCCTCCCCGGCGTTATCAGCCCCGGTGGCGCGATGTGCAGCCTTGTGTAAAATTAAATAAATAATGGCGCCGCTGCCGTGTCTCGGGTGCGTTTGTCACACACACATTTTCCCCCCCCACCCCGCCTCACCGCGCCGGCACGGCGGGGAGGCAGCGCCATCTGCTGGCGACGGGGCGGAGCCNATGGGTTGCGTAATGCCTACACTGACTTGTGTGGTATTAAATCTGCCCTATTCCCACAGAGCTCTTCTGCTGTATCAGTCCCATGTTCGTATTTATTTGCGTATATAACACATGATGATTTTTAAGAAGCTTAAAAAATGTGAAAAAAAAAATATTCTGGATATTACAATATTATTTCAATGGTAAATTTGACAAACAACTTGTTATGTGACAACCACACAGAATTACAAATTCCTGCTTCGGCTCTTCCACTCTTCTGATTTTTATTATTTTTTTGGTGACCATTTGAAAAAAAAAAAAAAAGCCATTGTAACACAAGTCCTTGAAATTGTGACTCTTCTGACTTCATAATTCAGCATTATCATGCTGAGGATCTCAGCCTACCAAATTACTTAAGGTTTGTACTTCTTAAATAATTTATATGATGAGTGTTAACTGCAGAGGTCTGAAAGGTGCTTTTCATCGACATGTCCTGCTGTTTAACAAGAATTTATCTTTGGAACAGTAAGAAAAAAATAGTCACATTTTCGTACATGTGTTTTGTGTATCCATACAAGCTATTATTCACTTTTCCCTGTTTCACCCCTGTTTGTATCCTGTCCCAGTACTGTGGATACAAGCTGGGGTATGGAGACCCCATTCAGTCAACACAGTCATGTAATTAGGTATGTGTAAAATTGCTTTAGTTTACAAGCATCATTGTCTTGAGTGGCATGTGTCTTAAGCAGTTAAGTCCAAAGGTCCCAAACTGTCACGGGGTTTGATTTCATTTTTAATTCCCGGGAAGGGGGTGGGTGGTGTTCTTCAGGCAATGCTGGCAGTAACACTGGGTCAGACAAAGGCGCTGCGAGGTAGAGAAAGATTATCACCGAAGGAAATGAGACTGCTTCTGTGAGCATGAGGTAGAGGATCATCCTTTCAATTTCCTGCATTTCAATACAATTAGCAGGTCAACAATCAATTAACAGGAGGAACCTTCCTCTTTTTCTTTTAGATCCCCATTTTCCTCCCCGTGATGGCCTAAAACATTTTCTGTGCACACGAAAAGCCTCACTTCAGCAAAACAGATCATTTTAGTCTGAATCTGGAAAGTCAATGAGAAATCAAGTTGCATTTAAAGCACCTGTGTGTTTTGTGCAGATATTTCTGAAGAGGTAAACTAATTGTAGGTCTCTGGTCACTGCCTTGCGTTTAGAACAGTGGATGGCTGAGAGTGCAGATTGCAGAAATACTTGGTCGAGTGCATTGCACTAAATCATAGCACGATTCTCTGTTAAATTCAATTTTTAATGCAGACACATCTTGAGGGGCTGCCGTTCTCTGCACGGTATCAATTCTCCTGTTTTCTCCCCCTCATATTTGAATATTTCAGGCATTTAACAAAGTGATGCCTCCTTCAGGGGGTATCAGCTTTAGAGCATGTGAATTTGTTAATTTTGAACTTTGTTTAAACTCTGCCACCTTTCTCAGGACTAATGCTGAAAATAAAAGCACGTACATCCACTTAATTTTCAGAAAGTCTCTCAACGAGATAGGCAAAATGCTCTTAAGGGTGACCCTGTAGAGGTCCACGGAGCCTGCAGAATGCCTCAGACCCCGGCAGATCCTTCCCTGGGGAGCCAGCATGCTTTAACTGGCTCCCCATTGAAGCAGCTGTAAGAAGTGAATACATAAGAAAGGAAGGTAATGAAAACTGACAAGTTGAAAAGAAATTGAGAGTTTAATCTGCAAAGTTGTGCTTGAGGGGGCTTCCATCATGATATTCCTATGGAGTAGCAGAAAGAGAAAAAAATTAAGAGACAGCAGAGTATGATGAACTTACATAATTTTTTCTTGCACCAGGCGGTATTTATTAATTTCTTTTCTGCCACTTTACAGCACCTCTTTGCCTCTCAAGAAGAGAAAATGAAGTGCACGAAACCTGGCAATCATAATGAACATGTGAAATGCTCACAGATTATTTATAAGCATGCAAGTTATGTAGTTGTTGGAGATTCTCTCCCTTCTGCTCCTGCTTGGTGATGAAGAATGGTATTTTAATAGGCAGATGGTAAAGACAATTACAGTTTGGGGCTCAGCTGGGAGTTACATCAGTTTATTGCAAATTATTAGTTGATAAATGCTTTTGTTTACAAGCAAAGTCTTAAGCAGCTTTGTAATCAGTTTATCAGCTGCAGCCTGAATTTTGACAGCTTGCCTTTGGGTATACAGTCACTTCTTTCCTGGCCATTTAGAAATCATGCTGACCAGGCAGGCAGAGTGGCAGCTTCTATGCACCTGTATGATGCTCAGTAAACTGGTATTTCTTATTAAGCCTGTTTTGGAAGAAATCATCAAGTACAGAATCCTCTTTAATTGCTAATCCATGATAGTGTACAGCACGAGTCTTAGCCATTTGCTCATTCATAATATTTTGTATTTTTTTATTATTATTATTCCGATGGTGGCCAGGAGTAGCTCAGTCTTGCTGTTACCATTACAGGATTTGCTTGCTGCTGTTAACAGTCTCTCTTGTTAGATGAACTAAAGGGTAGGCTGGCAGTGGTTTACAGTGCATGTTTACTTTGGACATTGCTTGGAACATGGAAATGCTTTTGATCATCACAATTTTTCATTCCACTTCATTTCTAGCTTCTACTTCAAAAGGCAGAACTATGATACCTGTTTTTTAACGCATCTGGCAGAAATCTGGGGGTTTGTGCATGTATTGTTTTGTTGATTTTTTTTTAAATAGAAGAGACTGGGTTAGATGCTTATGGTAGTTTCTATGGCATTTACATTTTAGAACATATTAAAGATGCAAATTGACTTTTAATGCCTTTTACTTAGCTGTTTGTTTCATGAGAGAGCCACTGATTTGTCACAGTCTTGTTTCCACTGCAGCCAATGTCAAGTCTTCAATGGCTTCAGAGGGAGCAAGATTTTTTTAAATCAAGAAGTGCTACTTTCCTTCCATGGTTGTTTTAGCTGAGGTAAACTAGTTCCTGAACTTCACCCTGTGAGCTGAACGTTAACGTGAGGAAAGGTCCAAGATAACTAGCTACAATAGCAACTGTTTTCTCAGGGTTACAGTGCACACAACTGAATGCTCCATCTTCTCTTCATTATAGAAGGTGGCTTTTGTTTCATGCACAGCCTTGAGCTTTTTCTGGAGCGTGGCCCCTGTATTGAATAGGCAACCAGGTCTCATAGCCAAGATTATTTCTCATTTTGGTTTTGCTGTTCTATAACTTCCCATTTGTCCTTCTATTTAAAGTGTTTATTTCTTTTACAAATACAACCTATCAATCCAGCTCCCTCTATGTAATCCGTCCTCCCGCTCAGGTACCTTTGCCATTCACTCTGCATTTGCCCAGGGGCAAGAGACAAGCCCTACAGCAGCAGGTGCGAGACAGCAGAAAATCCATTGATAAGATGTAGTGTACTCTGCTTTCTCTCTAAGAAAGAGGTGCCATTAAAGCATACCTATTGTCTCATTTAATCGCCTCCTTTTTTCATACACTCCAGTCTCACAAAATAACTCTGAAAAGACAATCCACAGGCATGATTGTGTTTGTAAGGCTACAAAAAGGTCACCTTACAGCTGTGCTGTTAGGGAAGCAGGGATTGTAGGAATGTGTGTGTCCAAAGCCTTGCTTCAGAATAGTTGGTTTCAGTGGTCCATTTTCTCTCACTCTGAATCTTGGTGCGTCCACAGAAGCTGGGGGGCGCAGTGGGGGTCACCTGGGAATGTCTCCTGGGGAGCTCTTTGGAGAGTGCTCGTTCACTGATCCTGCAAAATGTAGAAGGCTAGATGAGTTTGCTGCGACAGTAAGTCCTAACTCTTTTGCAGTGGTGACGGGAGTGCAACATGGGCAATGTCAGAAAGGGTTTATCAGTTTTTTTCAAGCTGTTTGTGATTTCCTTTCTGAAGGATTAGTAAATTCTGAAATAACGCTCAAGTGAGACCCAATTCAAATGTAAAAAAGGTATAGTACTCAACTCAGAGGAATTTAGACAGAAAAGGAGGGGGGGAAGTAAGAAATTACTAAACTTGTGAAAGAACTCCGACTTCCTTGTTTGTGTTTATGCTGAATTAAGGAAATATAACAGGTTTAGCATTTGTGGCAGGCTTTAATTTCAACCTCTGAGTAGCAGACTGAACTTCTTGTGATGTGGGAGGATATTACAGTTTTCAGCTTCATTCCATAAGTATTGCCATTTGTGCCAAACATTTAATAGTTTTATGCTGCGGACTGTCGTCCACCAGGAACTGATATCACCTAAGACTTTTTAGAGCCATCTAATAGAAAGATATGTATTCACTCTGATTAGCCCAGGATTTGAACGAGGGTCCCAGAAGAGATATATAAGCCTCTTAAACGCATAGAACTTCTAAGGATATGGGTTTAACTGTCTCCCCCTGTGGTAAATAAGCTGTGACAGCTCTATCGGGGGGGAAATGGCAAATAAAATTACCACATTATTTTCCTGTGAATATTTTCAGAGCAGTAATCTATTTTGCCTCTCTACCTAATAGAACTCTGTTGAGTGTTACACTCAGACATTTAATTGGGGGAAACACTGAGAAATCCTGAAACTAACAAAAATCAGGCATCTGCTTTTACAGTGGTAAAAATAAGAGGTCCAACCTAAGAGTTTGTTTTACTTTTTACTCTTCTGAAACAGGATGTACTTCATTTGGGGTTCAGCTCACCAGGGTTTTTGCAGGATTAACTGAAGAGCTGCTGCAATACAGATCGTGGCGTTGGCAATAGTTGTACTGCAGCAAGGGAAAGACCTACCCTTTACATTGACACAGGCATGCCAGCTCCGGGAGTTCACTCCTGTAGGACTGGCGAGTTCTGTTTAGCAGCTGTATAACGCCTGACAGCTTTAACTGTAAAATCAGCTACTCAGGCAAAAGCGCTGTCGGCTGCCAGCATATGACTAAGCTGAACTCAGGCCCAAAGCTCAGGTTGCCACAGGTGCGGGAGTAAGAGCTGTATTCTGAAGGAGTATTTTTCTTCCCTATTTCTGGTCAGACATTTTATATCTCAAAATGAAGGGATCTTAAAGCCACCTTCTCCAGTTCGGCTAGTGCCTTTATACTGAGTATTCTTTTGTTGCTTTGTTTTGAAAAAATATTGTTGCAATTCCTTTATTTCGCAGTTGGTTCAGTACGTCAAAAATGAAGCAGGCTCCATATTTTATGCTGAACATAAAGGTAACAGTAAAAGTGGGAAAAGAACGGGTTTGTCCACTGTATTGGTCTAATTTTATAGAGTATAATAGGTTTGACATTTTTTGCAGTCAGTACACTGCAGGCTTATAATATGCAACGGTTTAGTTAAAATTAAAGGTCAAATATCTTTTGGCAATCTTCTTTGATCAGTAAACAAGGAAAAAATGATAGAAGATGCTAGGGAATCATCTCATTAATCTTAATGTAGCACTGGAACTATTTTTTGTGAGAGTTTGAGAAGTCTGAGTTTGCAGGGGTGAGACACTTCACAGAGGGATGTTTGGAACCTGGGCATTAAAATACATGAATAGCAAAAATGCTGTGCGAAGTACGTGGGGTTTGTACATATGTGAAAAATGTGAAGAATTATTTAGCAACTGGAAAGACTGTTCACAAAATGCTTTTGATTTATTGCTGTGTATACCACAGATCCATATCACTTATTCTAACATTATTTTATTCAAAAACTTGTATGAACCATGAGTTGGCATGTTGTAGAATACTGAAAAGGCATTAATCAACCTAAATAAACAAGTACATAGATCTATCTAACAACTATGAAGTAGTTAATAAATTTTTAGCAATTTTATTATAGAAAAAAGGTCTAAAAGAGTAGTGCTTAATTATCTGGACTCCTCTGTGCTGGGCTCTCTTTTGATTGTATTAATGAAGCAGCTGGCCCATTGTTTCTCTTTAATTCCTCTATTGTTTTAAGAATATGTCACAGCTCTTTATTCTTTTATCAGGTGCTGTGCAGGAGGATCCACACAATACCTCATATTCCTACTGTATTTGCCAATGCACAAAGAAACCTCCAAAGCATTTTTCAAAGAAGGGGCACACATAATTTATAAGTTCTGTTCCTTGTACCACTCTACTGTCAAAAATTTCAACAGTATTGGATTTGAATTAATTATAATTTTTTATTAAACAATGTGTCTACATATAGATATATGTACTTTGTTCATGTCAAAAATTAGAGATCTGCCCAGTAACTTGTGCCGCACTGAAATGGCATTCATTATGCTGAGTCGTCACAACCACATGGCTGAGAAGCAGGAGGAACCCAAATATGAAGATCCCATCCTATTGTGATGTGCAAATTCTCCTTAAATGCTTAACCTGTGCAACAAAGGAGAGAAGATAATAAATTAACTCCAACCCCCATTTACCATTACTAAAAAGGATCATTTTTTACAAATTGGAATATTTCATTGAGAGAAGAATGTTTAATTCAGTGGACCGTGCCTGGAAGTCGCTAAGAGTAACAGTCTGTTGTTTAAACAAATTCTGATAGTCTTTTGACCCTTCTTGCAAAAAGATGTGTGTACAGGAAATGGGCTATTATGTTGTTGCAGCAACACAATCAAATCCAGCAAGCACAAATTTTACTCCAAAAACGTAGCACTTCTGAATTAACTGGCACTAAAAATTGGTTTTAATAGAAATTGCTATTGGCTTCCTAAATTTCTATGGAAGTTGCATGCCATTTCTAGGTCAAAAAACTAGATTCAAATGGTTCAGCAAGGAAAATTAACTAAAGACAGGAAAACCAGGATTGCCTTTGAATATATGTTTATATTGTTGTTACGCCTCTTCATCTGTGAAAAAAATAACTGCACTTCCTTCCATGAAACATCTGTCCTTGATGGAAATGTTGTTTTTAGCTACTTGCTTTCTTAAGTCACTTTCCCGAAAGCTTTATGCTTCCATCCATTATGAAGCTTTTTTCTCCTAGTGGAGTTAATAGGGTAATATGTTCTTAAATACATTGTTTTTTCGGACTGTGGCCCACAGACCCCAAATGATCATTCGTTAAGCTCTGCAAAAAATAAGTGGGGGAAAAGAAGGCTCACTGTGCTGGGGTGTGTGTGTCCTCCCCAGAGGCGGTGTAGGGTTCAGAGCATCAGAACGGATGAAGGGCCATAGGTTTAGTTAAATGTTCAGAGCAAATTGATGATGCCAAGTAGAATAGAGGTTGCTTTGTTAAAAAAAAAATAATAAAAAATCCACAAGTAGAAGGGCTATGTAAAAAAAAGAAAAGCAAGTTTCTCTTGTATTTTGGATGTCTGGCCTAAATAAAATAAAGTTTTGTATTAGCATGCGTATCTGTCACCATAGTACTCTGTATTCTGAATACAGAAGATAGAGTATAACTGGATCTAAATATGATTTAATTGGTTCAATTTACTGTATATTTTTTATACTAAGTGTGGTTCCATATCTTGATGAGCCCACATGTAGTTGTGCTTGTGGTTTACAGCATCCTATTGCTTGCATTTTATTATTTTTACAAAGCAAATGCCTATCAATCATAGAGATAAATTAGAAAAAATTGTGCAAACATGACACATCGCTAAGATTTTTTCCAGCATGCTATGTAATTATTAACCTGATTTTTGCCATTGAAAGAAGCCATGAATTACAGATAGCATGGATGAAGTTAAATGCTTTTATATTAGATACATTTTGCTTATACAGTATTCTATAGGTATGGCCATACGGTATAATTGAAGCTTTGTCAGCTCTGTAGCCTAGCAACAGATAATACTGTTAGGTTACTGAATTGCTCCTGGTTGACAAGTAGGGAGTATTTTTGTGTTTATCATGTTTGCTAATGATGGGATCCTTTCCAAAAGGCTTGTCTTAATCTTAATTAGAGTTTATCAGCAGAGGTCTGCATGACATTGTGCAGACACTGATTTCATAAATAATAAAAAGTGCAAGTGAAAAATTTGGCAGGAGAAGAAGATATTTAAGACCACTGATTCTTGTAAGAGCAGCATGAATTTCCAAAATGTAATCAAGTTTGAACTGTGACTCTATTCTTTATTATCGAAACTTGCAGTACACTCCACTGCAGTTTTGACAGCAATTATGAGTATGATTTATAAGCTTCCTGTTAGGAACCAGATCTGTTTGCACAAGAATCTTGATCATAAACATTACAAAGAACAGTAAGTCCACAGTTCTTCTGGGACAGCAGGACCTTACTTTTTCCTTTGCATAGAAAGTTGATTTGTTGGGTTTCTTTTTATTTAAGGGTGTTGGGGTTTTTTCAAGCAGCAAAATCGTTCCCAGTGGAAGATGCAAAGACGAGAATCCTGAAATAACCTTTCCATTTGATGGAAACTCTGAAGGTATCAGATAGCTGCTTCAGTTGGCTGATGTCATTCGATAAAGAACACATGCCAGTGCAATTGGAATGTAATTTTTTGCTCTAGTTTGCACAGCACAATATTCTTTTAACTTCCCCAACTTTCTGTGATTAAATAAGTGTTTCTTATTCCTTGCAATGTGAACTGGAAAAAGAGTTCAAATAAATATGCAGGGTTTAGAAATATTTTTATTCTCTTCTTCGGCTTGACATGTATGTATTATATATCACATACATTTCCTTGGTTTAATCATAGATATAAAACAATATATTGCAGGCTCCAGAAGCTCCTATTCTATTTCAAAGAGTCAGGACTAGACTTGTGGAGAAAATAGCTTTCCAATGTCACAGTCTTGCAGTATTTCAAAAACTTCCCTTCTGCTCTGAAACAATAATAAGACTTTTCTCATCCCACGACGTAAAACCAGTAAGAACCTTTTCTGTGAAGTGGATGATCAGTCTACTCCTTACAGCCGAGAGGAGAGCCAAAATCACCAGCCCACCATTGTCTTGCCTTCTTGCCAAATAGTGTAACCACAGCTTCATTTCCGAGGCACTGTCAGTCACTCATCCTTATTAGACCTTATCTGGATGTCCTTCCATTGTCTTCTGACTGCATTTGTTTTAGGACTGAGAAACTTGGCCTGGTAAAGCTTTGGTGGAACCATTTCACACCCAAGAGCTTTTTTGGACAAAAGGAACAGCTGGTTAAACATTTTCTACCCAGCTTAGTCAGAACTTCATCTCATGTAAATAACAGACCTGTTTAAAACATTCCCTTATGAAATCTTCATGTCTTGTAAATACTTCAAGCAAACATCTTCCTGTCTCCTCCATTGCCACCAGTATTTGGGAAAGACTACAGAGACATCATTATTATCCTTTTACAAATCTCTCGTTAACACTGCCATTTGCTTTATGAAAAGTTATGCTCCTGAGAATTTCCCGTGTGTACATCAGTTGTGTCACAGCTTGCAGAACTCTTTGGGAAGTAAGAACTTTTTTTCCTGTTGTGTAACCACTACCTGTAAGGAAGCCCTGATCCCTGACAGAGTGTCTAGACAGAGTAATAATTCATATGATAGTCGTGATTGGAACTTCCTATTAACTGGAAGATTCTGCCAGGTTCTCCTCACTCCATTTTCCTGTCTGTACAGTAGAAGGCTCCAGAAGACTCCTCTTCCACCATTTCCCCCCTGTGCACAAAGGCCAGCATATTTGTATTCACTGCATGAAGGGAGTAGGGTGGTTTGCATCATTCAGAAGAGCAGCTACTGCCTGACCCTGTGCAACCAGGCGCAGACAGGGACAAGAGGGGACTGTGCTGTGTCCTGCCCATGTGGGTGAATATTGCTGCAGAGGTGATGCACTGCATTTCCAGTAGCTGGATGGATGCAGCATTTGGGAGTTCATCTGGGGATTTTACTTAACGTGATACTACATACTGATGGACACAGGGACATGTATGTCATGATCTCTTAAATGCCTCATTTTGTATAGAGTGGGATGAAAGAACACAAAATAACAATGTAATTCTTGTATCTGAATCCTGCTGGGCTGATAGTTTGCATTCAAATGCAGGAGTGGATTAAACTTCTGTAGTTCTGGTTTCCTTTAAAAAGCCACGCTTGAGATTGTTGTGCTTCCAGAGCTGTCGCACATCCCGCTCGGCTGTGCCTGCCGTAGGTGTGACAGCCTCCAGGAGCTGGGTGGCGCAGGCAGCCGAGGTCACTGCTCCCTTCAGCTGTCCCAGTCTAATCTGCTGCTGGACATGAGTCAACACCCTGAGGAGCTCTAACACCAGGAGACTGAGTCAGCCTTTTAGCTGATCCAGACCGATTGCAGCTGGAAACCCAGTAATCAACTGTGCTTGCTTGTTTTTTTTTTCCCTCCCAAGGGTACAGCATGTCAAGACGTTTGCTGGGATAGAGAGAGTCTCGGTTGGTTCTTCTGCAGTGACTCATTTTTATATTATTAAGAAATCCAGTAAATAATACAGTCTATAAAGAGCTCTTATTCTATATTAAAATCTATCAAAACTTGTTGGTTGGTTGATTATTGCACCTTTTTAATGGAAATAAGATAGAGGTGCATGTTAGTAATGAAAACCGTGTTCCTTAGAGAAGATGGGCTGCGTGGTGTTTTCTTAGAGAAGATGAGCTGTGTGGTGTTTGCAGTAGGAATACCCGGGTTCAGGTTCTCAAATTGCTTTGTCTTTCACGTACTTTTTTCTATGAGACTAATTAAATACGCTTTAGGAATGTAGCCCAGTTCTCTCACAAACAGGTTCTATACCACTTTAACTCTGAAAGCTTCTGTATGTTTAGTCCTCCTTACAGCAGGCAATAAGTCACACCATACTTTTCAAATGTTTGAATTCCTGCTTGGGCATTAGGATGCTGCATTTGTAGACGTTTATGGTACTATTTTCACGTTTCATCATCTTAGTCACTAGTGAATATTACTCAGATTTGGACCGTTTAATGCTGTACTTTGGGAGGGTAGTAAACCTTAGCACACTTTCGTCCCGTTACAGTAAAGTGTAAACTTTTGAGCCACCTTCAACTGCTGCTTTACCGAAGGCTAAATACAAAGACAGTTTTCTGCTTTGAAACTTTTACACCACTTTGAGGTCTGGAAGCTTAGCTTTAGTTTTCCACTGAAACACATTGTCACTGATGCTGTTTTGTTTGCTCATCTTTGAAAGCTAATAGACTGGTTTAATTAATTGTCCAAGATTTCTCTAAAACAATGTCCTAATTCTTCCATTTAGCTGTGGCATATCATACACTGTTGTTATCTCCTCTACCAGATTTTTGCAACAAGTTGTTTTAAAACTATAATCTCTTTGACGGGAAAAAAATGAAGTGCAGTTGAAAAGGCAGTTATGCCGAAAGATAAACACAGCAATATTACTTATCAAAACGAGTACAGTTTTTGCTTGCCTAATGAATACAACATATAGCTTTTTCTATATATACAAAACCTGAGGAAAAAAAAGCTTTATAACATATAAAGTATGCAACGTTATTTCAGGCATAACTGCATTGGATATGTATCTAGGCCTGAGAGTGTAGATAACACAATATAAGTGCTTTGGCTGTCTAAACATGTTAAATAAATGAGCATTCACTATCACATTCAAATACATTAGTAGATGTACTCGCATAGTTAATTTTCTTTTTAATGCACTACACGTGACATTTGCAGCACAGAGCTATAGTGTATCTTACTGTTTGATGAAAGTTCTTCCACCTCCCCCCCCTTTTAAACAAACCTTTATTTGAATAAGCCTTTATGAAACAGATCTTTGGCATATCTTCTTTTCAGGAAGTTCAGTCAGTGTAAGCAGAGATAAAGCAGTCATGTTACGAAGAAAATTACATAAGGGAAGATTTTTCAGAGAAAGAGGGTGGCAAACATAAGGGAGGGGAAGAACGCCCGTAAGAGGAAATCTGATTTCTTTCTTGCAGCTGTTTGGCTTCATTGTGCTGTGATTTGGTATTCAAAATAAAACAAACTTGGAGTTACAAAAAAGTATACAGGAAGTTTGGTGAAAAGTAATGAATATAAAAGTGCCATATAAAACATTTTCACCTCTATCTTGATTTTCGAAGTGCTGGCATTTTAGAGGACAAAATGAAAAATGGAAGTGAATATTCCTGGTGCAAATAGTTAGGAAAAGTATCCCCGAACTGTTATTCTTATACACTGAAAATTCCTCTGTTGATAGGAGGAGGATGGCAAAGTGAAAATTATTTGCCTCTTTACCTTGAACAAACCATCAAAATGTAAAAAAGAGTGTGAAGATACGGCACTGATGTTTTAAGTTCTGGAATGTGGTATCATCAATTAAATCTTTCTGCTTTTATGTTTCCTGTAGGAGGGCAGCTTTGGTGTACCACGACCAAGGCCATCTCAGAGGGTGAAGAGCTGATTGCCTTTGTTGTAGATTTTGACTCAAGGCTGCAAGCTGCTAGTCAGATGACTCTCACAGAAGGGATGTATCCTGCACGCCTGCTGGACTCAATACAATTGCTCCCTCAACAAGCTGCAATGGCATCTATTTTGCCTACGGCTATTGTGAACAGTAAGTGATGAATACTATTCTCTGGTCGTTTTGTTTTGTTTGTTTTGCTTTGTTTTGTTTTGTTTTTAAACAGCAGTATTTTAAGGCACATATGATGAGCTAATACAGCGACAGTGAATTCCAGACCACAGAAATCACACGACTTAAAACCCACATCTCGAAGTCTGCTTTTGTTCCCCCTGTCGGCTCAGATGAACTCGCAGACATCAGAGGAGGAAGAGCGGTCTGGCAGCTGGGCTCTGCAAGAGCCTCACCGAGTACCTGACCTGCCCTCCTGTGGACGTTCTGTGATCTACTCCCACAGGCAGTAGGATCAGAAACTGTTAAAGTTGATCAGATAGGCCTGTTAGCTCACAAAGTCCAGCCTCTGATGCTCAAGTGAGCTTGTTGCTTACAGCTGCAGCTTCTGGTAATAATTCATGGTGGGCAACGGAATGAAAGAGCGCATCTCTTCAGTGACTGTTTCAAACTGCAGCAGAGAGCATGCTTAATAGCAGCCCTATTTATTGTAGTGTCTCCACTCAACGTGACTACCCAAGAATGTTTTTACGTCCTCTGGACATCAATAGACCCTATCATGGACAAAACACAACATGTAATTAAGTGCTGCCTGTAGAGAGGAGGGACATGAGTATATGATAAGTCAGTAACTGGACTGGGACAATTCAGCTTGAATTACATTTAATTCCTTTATTGTTTTGTTATTGCTGCCTTTTACCTTTATACGGCCCCAGTTCGTCATCCTCCTGTCTAACTACTTTTCAAATACCTTAGCTGGTACCATCATCCTCCCCAGTCATCACTTAGACCTGTTGCACATCCTTAGCTCTCAGCACTTTGTAAGCCTGTCCATCTAGATCTGATGTTCTAGCACTTCCCCGTGCTCCTTGTGGTTTCTAAATATTTTAATGAGATACAGTGAACTACTGCATACAGTATTTAAGGTGGGAATGCACATGCAGGCACATGTGCTACTTGTGCTCACACCAAATAACATTGTGTCTTCACCAGTCACAGTGTCATAAAGGTCTTCAGACAGAACTAGTGAAAATAGATATGGCGATACCTTTCATTCTGTTTGTAATTGCTTATATTCTGGGTAAACAATTGTGATAGTTACATATTTATTGTTAGTCTATTTTAAAAGATAAAGTTATCTTTTTATCTTTTAAAAGATAAAGCTTAAAATGTCCAAGTCATCCAAATCCTCCCTTCCAGAGAGGGATCTGACAGCAACTTCAAGACCTGTAGCTAAGCACATTCATTTTTACCCTACGACTGGGGCTGCTGTGAGCTGACAGACCTGTTCACAGAACCAGCAAGTTCCACCCAGTACCGCAGTTTAAGCAGACCAGTGTTTATAGCCAACAGCTGCAAGGGAGCTACCAGGAAGAGAGTTTCTTAGCCTAAAGGGCAACTACTTACAGTTTGTTTCAGCTGAGGATGTATTTTTGTGCAAAATCTGCATGAGGCCAACTCTGGGCTTTGTCAAAGTAGTCAAATTTCTGGAAACAGGTTTGCTGCCAACATGGCCTTTTGCAGAGCCCTGGGAAATTGCACTTATCGTT
Organism: Jacana jacana; assembly: GCA_013400555.1. NCBI lineage: Eukaryota > Metazoa > Chordata > Aves > Charadriiformes > Jacanidae > Jacana > Jacana jacana. The sequence continues at coordinate 61,123 of VZTM01002749.1, read as the reverse complement.
GGTACTTCTGCTGCTAAGAGGAGTCCAAGTTTACAGTACATCAGCTCCTGCTATATGGGCTTAGCAACAACTTGGAGTAACCTCTGCAATCTTAAGTCCAGGAGGTTGCCATTGTAACAAGTCTCACTATCCAGAACTTCTCCCACCCTGGTTCTGACTTTGCCGCTGACCAGATGGGGGTGTTTCCGCGTTCCATTATTGAGTTGGTGAAATTCAGTTTCTTCAGTAAAGCCTCAAGCCAGATGTGAGTCCAGTAATATGCTGAACGCACCTCTGGATTTCTAGTGAGACATCTCTTAACTATTCTTTTGCTAGAACTCTGAAAAAAAAAACCAAACAGTTTCTAGATAAATTAAGTGTTGTAGGGTTTTTTTCCCCTAACATTTTTTTATTTGAAAAATCTAAATTAGAATATCATCTTGGCTCATTCAGCTTGAACTTGAATGTTTCATTTCCTGAATTGGTCCACTGAAATGTTTGGAAACTATCCATTGAAACAAATCAAAAAATTTGGCTTTTAAAGAATTAAAATATTAACTTCAAGTGGCTTTTACCTATTTTGCATCACTTTAGGGGAGTTACAGATTCAGATTCCATCCCTAAGACACTGTTCTTCCAGGAATCTGTCTTCTCACCATGCAAAACTCCTCAAATACATTTCCTCCACGTGGCATGTAATGAGAGTTATATATTCACCATGCATAACTGAAGCTACAGATCGCCCAGGTCACCTAGCCTATAGGAAACAAAGATGTCTGGAAGTCAAATCATAAAGATAAGAAAGTTCAATTCTGTGATGGAATGCACTCAAATGACATACTGTGTCGCCCATATCAAAATTTCCTGTTAGTACTTGTGGACTTTCTCTTCAGTGGAAACCTCAACATTTCAACTTTTTAAATGAGTTGAAGCCAAAGCCAAATGCTGAATGTCAGGTTTCACATGAGATGGGCATTTCAAATGATGCAAGCTGTCTCAGTAATGTTTTAATAGTGGCATATACTGCAATACTAACTGTGCAATTAAATGTCTGTGTCTTAAATTCATGCACAATTATTCAGTGGCAAAAGGAAAATAGAAATTGGTAGCGATTAAAATATTTTACTCAAATTCATGAGCAGAAAAATAGACAATCGTTAGCAATTGCAGTCACAGAAGCAAACTAAGCTATGTACATTTTGGCTGCAGTTGTAGATATTTAATAAATAAAAGACATCTATTTTGGTGGATTGGAGTGTTCAGCTTTTGTTCACCCAACAGAATTGGAACAGAGCAGTTGTCCTGTACACATCAGTATCTGAATATAAGCATAAGCATAATGATAATGACATCATCAGATACATGTCATATTTTCAGAACAGCCATCGATTCTTCAAGACTATATTACTTACAATCACTAGCAGTTTTTTGCATTCTGAAGTCAGTGGAAGTTTTGACATTGACCAAGGCATGTTTTCATGTTGACTGCGGTTGCTCATTCTCTGATGTTGGGGTCCACTGGCGCAGTCTGCCAGCGCTCAAAATTTTATCCACTCTTAGTCTCAAAAACAGGTGAGAAGTGTCCAGACCAGTTGCAGGGAATGATTCTAGGCCTGTGGTAGCTCCTGAACTGTACATAGGGAGAGGGAAGGTGTTGATTGACTTAAACCAAAAGCATCGAAGAGTCCGTACTTGTGATTCAACGATATAAACAAGAAGTTCCAGTCTGGACCCTGTCACTTTTAATTTAGTAGTGTAAATGTATCCTACTGGGATATTTTCCCTTGTTCTTACTGATGGGATGACAAGTTCAGCTTTCAGAAAGATCAAACAGGTCTTTTGTCCCAAGATGTACTGTGTAGGTATCCTTCTGACAGGATATTAACAACCAAATATCTGTCTGCGTTGTGTAAATATGCAATATTCATTGTTACTCTTCACGTAAGTGAAATATGTAGCCTTCAGTACATGATCAAAATATCTACTCCCTCTGCTGCCGGGAAGCACTCTGTGCAACCTCGGTATTGTCTTCCTCTCAGAGAAAATGCTGACACTTTGAGATAGAAGACAGTGAAAAATTGCATTCTTCTTAGCAAATATCCCTTTTACATAGTGAAAAGTGGAACAGCAACAAATTTACCAAAACTCAAGGGGACAAAAGTACATTCGAAATGTTAACTTCTGATATTAATAACAACAGGAACCCAGGAAATAAATGTGCTGCTTAGTATATTATATTCAACACTGTAGGTTCTTAAGGAAACATAATCCAGTCTGGCCTCCTGGGTGTCAGAGCAACAGGATTTTACAGTAATAATTGCATAAACATTCTGAAAATATACATTCTTCAGAATGATCTACAATTAGCTCTCAAAAATTCTAAAACCCAACGCTGGAAAGTCTTGTGCACACAGGAAAAGCAAAAAAAAAGCACAATTGAAATACATAGTGACATATTGGAAATACAGCTTAGTTCTTCATTTGCTATTGCATGTTCATAGCAAACAATTAATTTAATTTCATTTTTAAATTATTACATGCCAAAAACTTCTGGTTTTTATATTAACTGTTTTTAAAATCTCCTTTTGAAAGAAACAACTGTCTCCCACATTCAGTCTCTTACCTGCAAGTGACATTTTAATAAACTCATAACTGTTTTCAGCGTTTTATTAAATAAGCATGTGTTTAATGGGGAAATTAGGGGAATTAATCCAGCTGTGTTAATTGGTTGGCAGTGAGTGTACCATGGCTAACATGCACCTGGTTTTATTTGCTTGTAGAGGACATATTCCCTTGCAAATCCTGTGGCATTTGGTATCGAAGTGAGAGGAACCTGCAGGCCCATCTCATGTACTACTGCAGTGGGAGGCAAAGAGAGGGGCCTCAGCTGTCTGAAGAGAATGAAGATAATGCTCAGCAGATATCCAGTGTCTGCCCCTTTCCCCAGTGCACCAAAAGCTTTTCTAACGCAAGAGCTCTGGAAATGCACCTAAATTCTCACAGTGGTAAGTACCATGTATTTTCCTGTATCACCTTCTGTACCTGTACCATGTATCACCTTCTAGATTTAGCTATTTGAAGAACTATTCACTACAGACATTCAGTGGATCAATGCCTCTCCAAATATATGCAAGCCTTGGTTGTAGATGCTACTAAAATGTCAGCCATTTCTGACCTGTGTTCTACACCAAGCACCTCTCTCAGGTAACCAGTGTCATTTCTCTTATCTACTAATCCTCATTTGAATGCTGTCTCTCTCTTAAATACACACATACAGGCACCATTTCTTTACTGGTGAAGGTATGCCCAGCAACGCAGACACAGTTAGACTGCCGCTACTCAGTCTGTGAGAGATTCTGCCCACCAAACACGAGTCTGCTAGACTACCAACTCTGCCTACCCTGTTTTGATGCTCAGCGGAGAAATACATACCACCAGAGAGCAAGTCCTTCTGAAATACGATTTTGAGGTCCTAGAGTAGGCTTCATATGAAGGAGGCTTTAAGAACCAGGATCCAGAACTGTGTGCTTTTCTCAGGACATTTGTTTCATAAAAACTTTCTGTTTCACAACAATACTCTTTTCCCTCCTTATAAATATGTGAGGATCGTTTTTCCTTTGTCCCTGTTGTTTAAATTATAATGCTAGATATACAGCAAGTGGGACTATAAAATTCCTGAGATTAGAGATCTGGAAGTCAGCAGGAATCTTGTCTCCCTCCCTGAAGGTCCTTTGAGTGTGCAGTTTGAATTTGTTTTGAATTAGGTCTGGAAACACAAGTTATGAGTTTGCAGAACATTCTGAATTTTCATTAGNCACTTAGCCATTCATGTAGAGGTCAGATCTTTTTGCACTTCCAGATCTTAACTTTGAGTATCAGTCTGTGGCCATTTTTCTGTCTCTTGGCTAGCAAATATTTCACTGCTCAGTGAGCCAGTGAAACAGTAGGAATGGCTTCAACAAAGGCAGTTGAGCAAAAGCACGTCTTTCTGCCTAGTAATTAAAACCAGGTACTCTTGGAAGATAACAAGTTCGTTTCTCCCCAAGCAGAGGAAAATTCTGAAATCTTAGCCATTGCGTAAAAGGGTTGCTTCAGCTCTTTGCATTCAGTGACATACCATTAGTTTAGCTGTTGAGAGAGTTTTCAGCCATGAGCTGTGAGTGACCCTGTCTTCTTGCAATCTAGAGATAAGCATCTGTGTTCCTTGAAAGACACAGGTCTGAGATCCTGCTGAATTTCCAGTAAGAAACTTGAAGTATTTCTTAGATCAGCAGCTAAACATCAGGTCTTCCCCTTCTCTTTAGGCATAAACCAGTCAGTTCAATCATTCTTTCTCTCCTTCAGATCCTGTCCATCTTTATTTTTCTAGACATACTATCGTAAATTAGAACATCTTCTGCAGTAGGAATAAAATATTTCTCTTCCAACTGCCCTGTAAGGTAATGCTGTGTTTGCTTCAGCTTCTGTTCCTGTTTCCATATGAGGGCTGAGCAGACCCACACCCCTGGAGCATGGAGATCCTACTAAAATGCAAGGTCCGGAGAGTCACTCCCACTCCATTGTGAATGTATGACCTGATGTGGAAGCATATGCAACATCATCTCATGGCAGTGGAGGAGCTAAGGTTTGGTTTCCTGTCCTGGTGAAAAAGCTCCTGACAAGGAAGAAGTGCTGATTAAAGTGCTGTGTATCTCTTTTCCCCTCTTCTGGTCTCTGAGGCTGAGAGAAGTTCCAATTCAAATGTTTCTCACAACTGTGGGAGTCGCTGTTGCTAGGGGAGAAGTGAGGACCTCCACATACAGCAGAATGACATGTGGAACCATAATATTCTTACACCTTTGTATTGCCCAGCTACCAAGAACCTAGTTTACCTGACCGAGGCATGGTATATGTGTTCGTGTATGTGTGTGTAAGCAGAAGAAATAGCCATTTTAGATTCCGAACACTATCCCTACCAATATTTTTTCACTTTTTATTGTCTAACAGGTAATCAGAATCTTTGTTGTTGCAATAGGGAAATTTAGTCTTACCTCTTTTAACAGCATTTTCAGTTTCAAAATACTTTGAAACGTCGGGCTTTTTTGTTTCAGCAGTGATTGCAAGATAGCTTTGAATGTACTGTTCTTAATAGGGAAGGCTGTAGTGATTTCGTGAAGAAATGGTGTTGTATTACAGCAGTAGATACCTTCAGCCATTATATGTGGAAGATAAAGTGTTAGTGAGGCCGTGTCTTACTCCTCCTCCTTCCTTTGCAATGAACACAACTCATCAGTCCTTTCTGACACGATTAGTTCTGTATCCTGTTCCCACAGTAAGGCAAAGAGCTGAGCATGAGTAATGCTGATAGTCCTACTTCTGCTCTGTCTGTCTGTGGCAGTCAGACACTTAGCTTGAGAGCTGTACCTCAAGCTACATCATAACCTTGAGCTTTTTGACTTTTCTGAGCATTCAGAATTTCCAATGATTGTATATGGGGAACATTATGTTCCCTTCAGTTAAAACTGCAATTTCTAAGACCTCTTCATTTAGACTAAGTCCAGTCTATTTTTATCCTTGCCCTTGTTCTTTCTTTCCCTTTGTCTCTGCTGAATACAGGCAGATGCTAAGGCTCCCTAAAGCAGAATGGAAGTCTGGGAATATCCTCTGGCTGTTCAAGGAAAGAAATTCTGAACCAATTCAAGTATTTTCAGGATGATTAATATCATCCCATCAGAAGAAAATTAGTTGTTCTCACTTTGCTTGGACCTTTGGATTTTCTGGTGTACTTCATGAAGGGCAAAATAGTCACCTTATTTTATATTTTACTTGTCTTTTCTGTAGGAGTGAAAATGGAAGAATTTCTCCCACCCGGTGCTAGTCTGAAATGCACAGTTTGTACTTACACTGCAGACTCAGTGATTAACTTTCATCAGCACCTGTTCTCGCATCTTACGCAGGCTGCCTTTAGATGCAATCACTGCCATTTTGGCTTCCAAACTCAGAGAGAGCTACTGCAGCACCAAGAGTTACATGTCTCTGGCAACAAGATTCCGAGAGAAAGTGACATTGAACACTCTCCAAGTGGAAACGAAGAAGGTTTACAGCCTGCAACGGACCTGTTGAGCAGAAATGATGTTCCCCAAAGCCAAAAGACCATGCAGACTAAAGATGCAAGTTCTGATACAGAGCTTGATAAATGTGAAAAAAAGGCTCCACTTTTCCTTCCAAACCAGAGGCCAGAAACCCAGCCTGCAACAAATAAGCAGAGTTTTTCATACACTAAAATAAAATCTGAACCATCCAGTCCAAGACTTGCCTCATCGCCAGTTCAGCCTAATATTGGCCCTTCTTTCCCAATGGGACCTTTTCTTTCCCAGTTTGCTTTTCCTCAAGACATCACTGTGGTTCCTCAGGCTTCAGAGATATTAGCTAAAATGTCTGAACTGGTCCATCGAAGACTGAGGCACGGAAGTAGCAATTATCCTCCTGTAATTTACAGTCCTTTGATGCCCAAAGGGGCTACTTGTTTTGAGTGTAACATAACATTCAATAATTTGGACAACTACTTGGTACACAAAAAGCATTACTGCAGCAGCCGATGGCAGCAGATGGCAAAATCACCAGATTTTTCCAGTGTTCCAGAAAAAATGCCAGAAGCTGTAAGTCCCAGTAATGGTCAAAGTTCGATAAACATCCTGAATGCAGCTCCTCACACATCAGATCCGGAGAGTCAGCTTCTGCAGACATCTTGCATAAACTCTTCCAACGTTTTAGATTTGATGGGGCCAAACAATAAAAGTCATGAAAAAGACTTTGCAGCACAATCTAAGAAGTTGTCAACTGCAAGCAACGGCGATGAGAAGATAAACGGAAAACCTTCTGATGTAAAGAATCCCAGTGCTCCTTTAGTAGAAGGGGAGAGCGATCCTAACAAGACCACATGTGAAGCTTGTAATATTACTTTCAGCAGACATGAAACATACATGGTCCACAAGCAGTACTACTGTGCCACTCGCCACGATCCCCCACTGAAGAGGTCCGCTTCCAACAAAGTGCCTGCCATGCAGAGAACAATGCGGACCCGGAAGCGAAGGAAGATGTATGAGATGTGCCTGCCAGAGCAAGAGCAAAGGCCACCACTAGTTCAGCAGCGATTTCTAGAAGTAGCTAATCTTGGCAATCCTTGTACATCTACTCAAGAGTCAACAGAGGGCCTCGGAGAATGTTACCATCCACGATGTGATATTTTTCCAGGAATAGTCTCGAAGCATCTGGAAACGTCGCTGTCTATTAACAAGTGCGTTCCAGTTTCAAAGTGTGATACTCCCCACTCCTCTGTGTCTTGCTTGGAGATGGATGTGCCAATAGATCTCAGTAAAAAATGCTTGCCCCCATCGGAGAGGACATCTGCGTCTCCCAAAAGGCTGCTGGACTACCATGAGTGCACAGTGTGCAAGATCAGTTTTAACAAGGTTGAGAACTACCTGGCTCACAAGCAGAATTTTTGCCCTGTCACTGCCCATCAGCGTAACGACCTGGGACAGCTCGACAGTAAGGTGTTTCAAAACCCAGAAAGTGAAAGAAACAGCCCAGATGTCAGCTATGAAAGAAGCATAATCAAATGTGAGAAAAACGGAAACTCGAAACAGTCCTCTCCTAATGGAAACTTGTTTTCCACACACTTAGCAACACTTCAAGGACTAAAAGTCTTTAGTGAAGCAGCCCAGCTTATTGCTACAAAAGAAGAAAACAAACATTTGTTTCTTCCACAATGCCTTTACCCTGGAGCAATAAAGAAAGCTAAAGGAGCAGATCAGCTTTCTCCATATTATGGAATAAAGCCAAGTGATTACATTTCTGGTTCTCTCGTCATTCATAATACTGATTTAGATCAAAGCACAAATGCAGAAAGTGAATCTCCTAAAGGCCAGGCGCCTTCAAACGGATGTGCTGTGCCCAAGAAAGAGTCTCTTCCGCTATTGCCGAAAAACCGAGGCATGGTGATAGTTAATGGGGGACTAAAACAGGAGGAAAGGCCCGCCACAAACCCACAACAAGAGAACGTTTCCCAGAATCCTCCACATGAAGATGGGCACAAGTCTCCTTCTTGGATCTCTGAGAATCCCCTAACTGCAAATGAAAATGTCTCTCCAGCAATTCCTACAGCAGAGGAACAGTTGTCTAGTATAGCTAAAGCCGTGAATGGTTCTACCCAAGCCCCAACCAGTGGGAAGTATTGCCGACTGTGTGACATCCAGTTCAACAATCTTTCAAACTTTATAACTCACAAGAAGTTTTATTGCTCGTCACATGCAGCAGAACATGTCAAATGAAACAATCGGTCACCTTTGGTACCTGTGTTTAGCATATTGTTCCATACAGTCTAAAGCAAGCTGTTTGAATTACATCTGGACAATCAGGAGATTTCACTATTGCTGAGTTGAAGACTTAAAGGTGTAATTTCATTACAGTCCATTAGTAAAGTGTATTATTGGTGCCATTTTCAAAAATATTAATTTATTTTACCAGCAGTATTCATAGCTGTAGTTATGTTATTTTTTATTTAAAAACTTTATATTAAAGTCATTTGTAATGTTATTGTATAGTTATTGTGTAGCACATATGGTTTGCACTGTATAGTAGATTTTAAAGAAAATAGTCACAAACAATACAGAAAAGCATTTTAGAAATAGCTTCAAAAGCACTTGTGTATCCTGATTTTTTTTCTTATATGCTGTTGCAGATATATGTATGTGCTAAAATATAACTTGCAAAGAAGTTTCAACTATGCTGTAAAGTTCGCCTTAAAATTTCAAATTTTTGAACAATTGGGCTCGGTTTGCACTTTATATTTTAGCAGATACAGTACCTTAGTCATTAGGCTTTGCATTTGTATGTAGCAGTATGTTTCTGTCCACTTTCTTAATCTGAAACGTACGTTAAATGAAGATGGCAATTTTTTTCTTGTATAGTACTTGTATTTTCTTTCGCTGATGCATCTCTGTCTCAATTTTTAAACCTTTGCTGTTAAATGCAATACTTTATAAAGAATGAACAAAATTACTGGAAGCAGTATTGTAAGTAATGAGGTCATATCAATCAGTTTTATCTTTTGAAAGGCACAGTCTAAAACAAAACCCTAAACTCAATGCTGCAATTATGAATCTAATTCATATATAAGATATATTTAAATATAAGAGTAGCAATACTGCAACTGGTGATCACAAAGATAATGTTCTACTTCTGATAGAAATAATTTCTCAACAAATGTTGTTACTATGCATGTATATGGATGGAATAAAATTCCAGATCATTGGAGAAGTTTGGCAGTAATTTCTTTAAATTTGTTTTATTTTGTTTGTTCAAGGAGGATTTAGAGCTTGCAGAGAGTAAAGAAACTTGTAGGAACAGATTATCATTTCCCGCTCTCCAATGGAAGCGTCATGCTCAAAGAGAAAATGAGTACAAAGGATCCACTTCGAGGGACAGGTCCTTCTTGGCAGGTCATTACCACAACTAGGTCTAAGACAAACCACTGAACTAACACTTAAAGTGTGACTGTCTGAAACCCGGAGGGCTGTTCCCTTTATTAGAGCTACATCCCCGACAGTACCTCTGTATGTCAAACATCAGTGGAACAGTCTGCTTTATAACACCTCTGGTATGATTCTGTGTGTGTGCAGTGGTCTTACGTGAAAAACAGTAACATTCATTTCAATAGAACAGCAGTTTGCTCCATTAATTCAGTGTGGAAATACTACTCAATAATTTATGTTATATTAAAATCTGAACTCATGCACATTTAATACTCTTCACTTGGCAGTTGTTTAGTCTCCTGTGCAGTTTTTCATGGGAAAAAAAAAAAAAAAAAAGAGTATTATAG
>VZTM01002749.1:0-48900 GCA_013400555.1 Jacana jacana | reverse complement strand
CTTTTCCTTCCAAACCAGAGGCCAGAAACCCAGCCTGCAACAAATAAGCAGAGTTTTTCATACACTAAAATAAAATCTGAACCATCCAGTCCAAGACTTGCCTCATCGCCAGTTCAGCCTAATATTGGCCCTTCTTTCCCAATGGGACCTTTTCTTTCCCAGTTTGCTTTTCCTCAAGACATCACTGTGGTTCCTCAGGCTTCAGAGATATTAGCTAAAATGTCTGAACTGGTCCATCGAAGACTGAGGCACGGAAGTAGCAATTATCCTCCTGTAATTTACAGTCCTTTGATGCCCAAAGGGGCTACTTGTTTTGAGTGTAACATAACATTCAATAATTTGGACAACTACTTGGTACACAAAAAGCATTACTGCAGCAGCCGATGGCAGCAGATGGCAAAATCACCAGATTTTTCCAGTGTTCCAGAAAAAATGCCAGAAGCTGTAAGTCCCAGTAATGGTCAAAGTTCGATAAACATCCTGAATGCAGCTCCTCACACATCAGATCCGGAGAGTCAGCTTCTGCAGACATCTTGCATAAACTCTTCCAACGTTTTAGATTTGATGGGGCCAAACAATAAAAGTCATGAAAAAGACTTTGCAGCACAATCTAAGAAGTTGTCAACTGCAAGCAACGGCGATGAGAAGATAAACGGAAAACCTTCTGATGTAAAGAATCCCAGTGCTCCTTTAGTAGAAGGGGAGAGCGATCCTAACAAGACCACATGTGAAGCTTGTAATATTACTTTCAGCAGACATGAAACATACATGGTCCACAAGCAGTACTACTGTGCCACTCGCCACGATCCCCCACTGAAGAGGTCCGCTTCCAACAAAGTGCCTGCCATGCAGAGAACAATGCGGACCCGGAAGCGAAGGAAGATGTATGAGATGTGCCTGCCAGAGCAAGAGCAAAGGCCACCACTAGTTCAGCAGCGATTTCTAGAAGTAGCTAATCTTGGCAATCCTTGTACATCTACTCAAGAGTCAACAGAGGGCCTCGGAGAATGTTACCATCCACGATGTGATATTTTTCCAGGAATAGTCTCGAAGCATCTGGAAACGTCGCTGTCTATTAACAAGTGCGTTCCAGTTTCAAAGTGTGATACTCCCCACTCCTCTGTGTCTTGCTTGGAGATGGATGTGCCAATAGATCTCAGTAAAAAATGCTTGCCCCCATCGGAGAGGACATCTGCGTCTCCCAAAAGGCTGCTGGACTACCATGAGTGCACAGTGTGCAAGATCAGTTTTAACAAGGTTGAGAACTACCTGGCTCACAAGCAGAATTTTTGCCCTGTCACTGCCCATCAGCGTAACGACCTGGGACAGCTCGACAGTAAGGTGTTTCAAAACCCAGAAAGTGAAAGAAACAGCCCAGATGTCAGCTATGAAAGAAGCATAATCAAATGTGAGAAAAACGGAAACTCGAAACAGTCCTCTCCTAATGGAAACTTGTTTTCCACACACTTAGCAACACTTCAAGGACTAAAAGTCTTTAGTGAAGCAGCCCAGCTTATTGCTACAAAAGAAGAAAACAAACATTTGTTTCTTCCACAATGCCTTTACCCTGGAGCAATAAAGAAAGCTAAAGGAGCAGATCAGCTTTCTCCATATTATGGAATAAAGCCAAGTGATTACATTTCTGGTTCTCTCGTCATTCATAATACTGATTTAGATCAAAGCACAAATGCAGAAAGTGAATCTCCTAAAGGCCAGGCGCCTTCAAACGGATGTGCTGTGCCCAAGAAAGAGTCTCTTCCGCTATTGCCGAAAAACCGAGGCATGGTGATAGTTAATGGGGGACTAAAACAGGAGGAAAGGCCCGCCACAAACCCACAACAAGAGAACGTTTCCCAGAATCCTCCACATGAAGATGGGCACAAGTCTCCTTCTTGGATCTCTGAGAATCCCCTAACTGCAAATGAAAATGTCTCTCCAGCAATTCCTACAGCAGAGGAACAGTTGTCTAGTATAGCTAAAGCCGTGAATGGTTCTACCCAAGCCCCAACCAGTGGGAAGTATTGCCGACTGTGTGACATCCAGTTCAACAATCTTTCAAACTTTATAACTCACAAGAAGTTTTATTGCTCGTCACATGCAGCAGAACATGTCAAATGAAACAATCGGTCACCTTTGGTACCTGTGTTTAGCATATTGTTCCATACAGTCTAAAGCAAGCTGTTTGAATTACATCTGGACAATCAGGAGATTTCACTATTGCTGAGTTGAAGACTTAAAGGTGTAATTTCATTACAGTCCATTAGTAAAGTGTATTATTGGTGCCATTTTCAAAAATATTAATTTATTTTACCAGCAGTATTCATAGCTGTAGTTATGTTATTTTTTATTTAAAAACTTTATATTAAAGTCATTTGTAATGTTATTGTATAGTTATTGTGTAGCACATATGGTTTGCACTGTATAGTAGATTTTAAAGAAAATAGTCACAAACAATACAGAAAAGCATTTTAGAAATAGCTTCAAAAGCACTTGTGTATCCTGATTTTTTTTCTTATATGCTGTTGCAGATATATGTATGTGCTAAAATATAACTTGCAAAGAAGTTTCAACTATGCTGTAAAGTTCGCCTTAAAATTTCAAATTTTTGAACAATTGGGCTCGGTTTGCACTTTATATTTTAGCAGATACAGTACCTTAGTCATTAGGCTTTGCATTTGTATGTAGCAGTATGTTTCTGTCCACTTTCTTAATCTGAAACGTACGTTAAATGAAGATGGCAATTTTTTTCTTGTATAGTACTTGTATTTTCTTTCGCTGATGCATCTCTGTCTCAATTTTTAAACCTTTGCTGTTAAATGCAATACTTTATAAAGAATGAACAAAATTACTGGAAGCAGTATTGTAAGTAATGAGGTCATATCAATCAGTTTTATCTTTTGAAAGGCACAGTCTAAAACAAAACCCTAAACTCAATGCTGCAATTATGAATCTAATTCATATATAAGATATATTTAAATATAAGAGTAGCAATACTGCAACTGGTGATCACAAAGATAATGTTCTACTTCTGATAGAAATAATTTCTCAACAAATGTTGTTACTATGCATGTATATGGATGGAATAAAATTCCAGATCATTGGAGAAGTTTGGCAGTAATTTCTTTAAATTTGTTTTATTTTGTTTGTTCAAGGAGGATTTAGAGCTTGCAGAGAGTAAAGAAACTTGTAGGAACAGATTATCATTTCCCGCTCTCCAATGGAAGCGTCATGCTCAAAGAGAAAATGAGTACAAAGGATCCACTTCGAGGGACAGGTCCTTCTTGGCAGGTCATTACCACAACTAGGTCTAAGACAAACCACTGAACTAACACTTAAAGTGTGACTGTCTGAAACCCGGAGGGCTGTTCCCTTTATTAGAGCTACATCCCCGACAGTACCTCTGTATGTCAAACATCAGTGGAACAGTCTGCTTTATAACACCTCTGGTATGATTCTGTGTGTGTGCAGTGGTCTTACGTGAAAAACAGTAACATTCATTTCAATAGAACAGCAGTTTGCTCCATTAATTCAGTGTGGAAATACTACTCAATAATTTATGTTATATTAAAATCTGAACTCATGCACATTTAATACTCTTCACTTGCAGTTGTTTAGTCTCCTGTGCAGTTTTTCATGGGAAAAAAAAAAAAAAAAGTGTATTATAAAAGTGACCTACTGATACATTTTTCATCCTACAAATTTGAAAGCAAACCCAGGACCTGAATAGTCACATAATCAGTTGGTTTTAATTTAGCTCGCGTATCAGCCAAAGAAACAACTCAGAACAAAACCCGTAAAAGGATGGTATTTCAGCTAAGCAGCCAGCTGGAGTCTAGCGCAAGAGTGTGCACTACTGACGTTCTGCAACCCCATCCCTGTGTCCTGTGGAACCAAACTCATCCTCTTTTCTTATTATCTGTACATTTAGGTACATGTGACCCAGTAGCAAAAATAACGAACACTTCAAAACCTATTTTTAACAACTCTGATGGTTAACTGGGCTTTAAATACAGAACAAGAGCGCTCAAAAATGTGCTCATTTTCCCTCTGAGCAAGGATAAAAGGTGTATACAGTCATTTCAGTAGGGCCAAAATCAGTCCTATATCAAATAGTTTGGGTAATAAGACTTGTGAAGGAGAAAAAGCGTGACAAACACAGGGAGAATTAAACTGACAAACCATTCATGATTATGAATTATACATTTAGTAGAAAACACCACACACCAATATATCCAAGACTGCACAATATTTGAGATCAATAGTACATTTTGACCTCTTGGGTGGCAAACATTATTTTGAAGATTATCCATCATACAGAATGGGTTTAAAGAACTAAACGTTTGCACTTGGATTGAAATAAGCTAATTCTGAAATAATTAGAATGCCAAGATGAAAACTTCTGGGTGAAGCCGGTCAGGAAGGCTCAGGTAGTGTGATTTACAATTGCTGAGCTCTAGGGGTGTTTAGACCGTGAGAAAGTAAAGGAGAATATCAGGGTTAAAGGGAGTACCTACCTGAACAGTAGTGCTGAAAGGGAAAAGCCTTATCACAGGACATTTCTGATCTGGAAATGCTGAGGGTACTGGGAGTATTCCGGAGGTAAATTAAAGCCTGACATGCTGCATTATGTTCTTCCCACTGGCTAGTCCGATTCCTTTCACATGACAGAACATACCTGCTGGCGGTTTCTCTTTAGAAATCACCTGTGTGGTTGACCGGTCCCATTTTAACAAGTTCAAAACAAGCACAACCTGTTCATCTTTGGCTACGGAGTTATGCAATTTTATACCCATTTTACACATATTACTCACTTCACTGGAGCACCTAGCAACTCTGACACCTGCCAAACCCCAGAGGTACACCAGCACCCTCTGAAAGTAAAAATTTACACTAGCTAGTTGGGTAGCAAATATAGATTACTGGCATTTGATTTCTTACACATTTGTTAAAAATGGAAACCTTTAAATTAAGATAGCTATTCACATAACTGAGCTCAGGTCCCATCTTTTCTCATAACTTTACATGATATTTTCCATGTTTTCAGTTTCGTTAGTGCACCCATTTTTTTAATTTTTATATTTGAAATAAGAACATAAACACTTTGGGCAGCCAGAAATCTCTCTCTTGTCTCTAAACGTCTCTAAACCAGTTTGCAGTATACTGGCTAATCCCAGTTGGGGTCTTTAAGCACATCTATGTTTAAGTCGTAAGTATCATTTACAGGAATAAACTACTTAAACCTGTTTTCTGACCTAGTGATTATTTGTGTTCTCTTCAGATTATATCTATGCATTTGTTCAAGGTGATAATAAAACAAGTAAACTGTCTGTAGCTTAAAATGTCTCTTGAATATAGACTCTTCCCTGGTTCTGCTTTTAGGGTTTTTTTAGGTTTATTAGCTATTTATCAAATCAACTGTGCAAAGGACTCACCATCCTTAGTGAGCCTTTGACACCTGGAACTCAGCAGGAAGCAGAGAACCTCAGTTAGATGGCTTGGGTCTGCTAATCCCTGTCAGCTGGAGTCAGTGAATAAATCTTGGGGGCTCTTCAGTGGAGATGAATAGCTCAACAAAAGGCATTAAGATATTTATTGGGTTTAGGATACAAAAAATAAATTTGCTCCACATGAAGGCCGAATATTTATAAGAGCTGATTCCTGCCTGACTCCCCTTATACCGATTGCCTGGTGGGTTTTATGTTCAATTTCTTAGTTTATTAAGGAAAATTTCCCTATTCACGAAGCGTCCCATCCATATGCGGTGCTCAGAACTAATGTTGTGACTGCATCTCTGCTTCGTTTATTTGTCTGTATCCTAAAATTCCCACTTTGAAGGCTGTTGTGAGTCCCTGTTCATATCACAGTTTTCACGTATTTGTCATGCAGCTGAATTTTTTATGTGCCTGTGATTTTTTTCATTGTAACCATGAATTGGGTGGCCATGCCTAATGCAGCCAGTAAAATGGTATTGCTACAAGCTAGTGTCTGTTTGTCTTGAATTAATTGTAGCAACATTAGGGTTCTGGTGACATTTTCTCATTGCTACAAATAATCATAGAAATACATCATTTATCCTTGCCGTGGACTCACACTACTAACTTTCCCAGTCTCTCATTTCTACCAGATTACTACTGACTACACCCGTTGTCTGACACTGTCCACAGGAATGTCGTGGTCACATCCCAAACACACTCTGAGAGGGTGCATGAGGTGATTGTTCCCTTGTATGAAAAATACCGTCACACAGAGAAATGCAGATCTGTGAGAGATTCTGCCCACAAAACCCCAAACCAATAAAAAAAAACCCAAACCAATAAAAAAAAAAACAAACAAAAAAACCTCAATCTGATGTAGAAATGAAAAAAAAAAAAAAAATCAAAGCCAGAATCACCACCAAGGTGAGGTGGAGGTGAGCTAATTCATTTCGCTGAAGGTACGTAAGCTACGAACCAGAATCCGCTCCTAAAAGGTAGAGCTCTGAACAGCCTGGAAAAACCAGTTTAAAGAGAAGTCCATAGTGACTACAATGGAAGAAGAGTGGGGTGTGTTAATCTCATTGAGGGGCAAAAACAGTAGGGAAAAAGGGAATTGGCACTTTGAGAATCCTGGAGGGTGAAGTATGGGTATGCTGATGGCTGCTGATGGCTGCAGAAGGATGCACTGACAAGGCATCAGCATTACAAAAACACCGCACATCCCATGAGGGCTGTTGAGAGAGGCTGAGATACCAATGAGGCAGTATCTTTGGAGGATCACTCCCAAACGCTGAGCATTGCCAGCGTGAATATTCCAACTCTTGGTGATGTCCTTTTCCCAAAGGCTGACAATGAGGAAGGGAACCACATCTTTTCCTACCTTCCAGGTCACCCTCACAGACAGGTCACCTTCACTGACGGGAACTGTCAGGACAATGTCCAGATGTGTATAACCCTCTTGTAAATTAGAGATA
Source organism: Jacana jacana (assembly GCA_013400555.1). Classification (NCBI taxonomy): domain Eukaryota; kingdom Metazoa; phylum Chordata; class Aves; order Charadriiformes; family Jacanidae; genus Jacana; species Jacana jacana. The sequence continues at coordinate 41,951 of VZTM01002749.1, read as the reverse complement.
AGTCAGGTACTCAAGCTTCATCAGTGTTAGCCTATAAGCATGGCTGGTCCTCTCCTCTGAAGCCTTCCATGTAGGTCGCTGGCAGTGCTTTGAATCCAGACCTCTTTGAGACCCCTTAAAGGCACAGCAGAATGAATGGAAGTGATACAGGTGGCACTCGTGTATGGAGTGAAACAGAACACAGCGCAGGGAGGTGGGCAGGAATTCCGCACTCACATAATTAAAACCTCTTCAAAATACGGAGACACCAGATGAATGCATTGTGACTGGACACATGAGACAAGCGATTGTGCTGGCGTAAACAGGAAGCTGATTCTGACAGTTTCAGCTTCCAAATACATGTTTTTCCTGCTATTTACACAGACACACACGTATATCTAAAACATACACAGAGAGATGAGCGTGTCCAAAAGGGGAAAAGAGTCTAAACCAGAATAAAAAGTTGGATCAAGCAGCTGGATGAGGTGATTAGACAAACAGCATTGCTGCTGTTTTGAAAGCCCATCTTTTATCAAAACAGAACTCTGCTCAATTTTTCACATTCACTATTTATTTCCTTACTTGAAGAAGAGAGGCTTCTGCATGCCAGAAGCTCTTTCCCACAGTTGTGACCAGCAGATTCAGAGCTGCCTGTAGAAACCACGGTCCTCAATCTACAGGATACCAGAGGCAGCCCTGCCCACTCCCAGTCCTGTTCAAAGTGTGAGCCTTGAGGGTGGTACATGGAAAAGCCGAGAAGTGAAATGGTAAAATAGGGCTTCAAGTCCTTGTAGCCCTACAAGAGTGTCCCTGCATTAATCAGTCACTTGGATTCACCTTCAATTTGTTTGTTTTCTCTTTTTTGAGGAAGCCTTGTTAAACCCCTTGCAACTTGAGTCTTAGGGGGGTATGGGGAAAATACCAGTGGGCTGATTATGATGGTGTTTGGCTTGAGGGAGAACAGACTGCCGCTTTGATGCTTTGACATTTTTGATCTCGTGCTAATTCTGATGAAACTACCCCCAAGAGATACGTTTATGGAATCTAATGAAAGACCTGTAAGTTCAAAGACTGATCAAGGAAGAAAAATGTTTTAGAGAGAAGCCATCTCAGCCTGTGATTGAAGTTTCTATATTAGGGTAAGTATGCAGAGGGAAGGGAACATGTTGATGTACTGCCACAAGTTTTCAAAGCAGAATAGAAAGGGAACCCCCGCAAATGATGTCTTTCAACAAAAAGAGCAAGTAAGAAGAATAAATAAAAAAAAAAATCTGTTTAGATAGATAATCTTTGAACTCTTTTCTAGATGGAAGGAAGGAAACTCTGCAGATGAAATTTAGGGAAGATTAATCCAAAACTCCTTCCCCTTCCACCCCCTTTAAAGCCCAAAGTACAAGTCACACAGGGCAGTGCACACAGCAGCAGCAAGGTGCGGGGTTACTGGGGTGCAGCCAGGTGTGGCGAGGGTTACCCTGTGTGCACTGGCTGCACCACCTTTCCCACAGCCTTACCCTGGCAGGTCTTTTGCAGCTCAGCCAGGTGAAGAAGGTTCGTCACCCTCCTGGGCGCCAAGGAGCTGCCTGAGCCTGGGACAGCTGCTCTGGCAGCTGTTCATTGGCAGTCAGCTGCCAGCAGAAACAGGGCTGTTCTCTGTCGGAGCAGAGCTGAGTGGAAGAGGCACGGGCTTGCCAAGCATATCCACAAGTATATGAACATTTATTGATGGCCAGTTGATGTTGCACAGCTTGCTTCCCAAGCTAACTTGCTTATTTGGTTTATAAATAACACAAGATTGATTTTAAAGGATTAAGCATCAAAAACGCAAAGAGCTACCTATTGGGAGGTGCAAAAATAAGAGCTGTATATGTGTTTTTAAGAGTTTTTCAAAATACTTTTTTTTTCCTTGTTGCTTTTCAAATTATGCCTCAAAAACATATAGGAATAGATCAGTGAGATGTTTTTCTTTTTGTCATTGCATAATCACAATTTGGTTCTTGATGTTTATTGAAGGAGAAGGGATACCTACAAGGGAAGAAGCAGAGTTTAGCACAAGAACTACTGAGGAAAAATGGATATACCATAGACCTCTGCCCATCAGCCTGGACACCTGTCACTCTCTAAAAGGTACCAGATTATGCAGTCTACAACCACTGGAGACACAGAGGCATTCTCCTCTTGAAAAAAGGTTTGAATGCACTCAGCTGGTCCTCATCTTCTCCAGTTAAGTCCATTTGGTAGGGCTTTTATACCCTGGGCATCATACCCAGAGCCTCGGTGAGTTGTCTGCCTTTGCTTAGAAAGATTTCCTTGTGGGAAAACTTAATGAAACAATGACACTTAATGATAATTTCAATGCTCACTGTATATGTGATAACGTAGTATTCATCCACAAAATGTGGGCTGGATTCATTGTGCTCCTCAGCAGTTGAAGTCTGTTAGGGCTGTCAGGACAATCCCAAGCCTTACACATGGGCAGCTACAGGGGTGGAGAGAAGTCGGCTTTTACTGCTTCTGGCCTCCCACCTGTGTTACACTGCAAAACAAAGTCCATCACTGGACTGCAAAGGGAGAACGTGTGGGGAAGGAATCTGGGGATTCTGTCCTCATGGTAGTTACTGCCTTCTTATGTTAAGCAGACATTGGAAACATGTTCTATCAGTAACTGAGGAATATCTTCAGTGTTAGAAAATTTAGCATGCAATATACTTTTGTAAATTATTTCCTATTACGAGAAGTGCTTTTTCTTGGTGGTTAATTTTTACAATAAGATTTTTAAAAAGTTGGCAGTGTTTGCAGAAGTTTTTAATGTATTAGCGTAATATAGTGTTCTTGAAATCTGTAGTATCACTAAAATACACTCAAAGTTTTCATGTACTTTATGGAACTAAGTGTTATCATTATGTAAAAGAAGTTGTCATGGTTTCAGGTATTTGAACTTTACTGTGTTAGAGGACACCAGTGTCACTTTGGAGCAGCCACTTCACAGAACAAAGTCTCTGCTTTGCAGGAACCTTCCTCACCGATAATATTCTGTGTGTATTTTTCCTCAAACATCAAAATAGATGTAGTTTATATCTGTTATATTAGATTTGATTATGATATTCACAATACAAAATAGTACTTACATAAAGTATTCAGCTTGCATATACCCTTTATACCTTCCTGATATGAAACTGCGGTGTATAGTTGCCAGCCAAACATTATGGTAGAGTGATATTATTAGTTTTTGCATTTGCTTTAAGATTGCAACCAATACAATTAATGCCAATAACCAGCAAAGTTAAAGTAGTATTCATTCTTAGATGATAAAAATGCCACTTTTCTTTCCCAAGCAATGAATTCCAAACCATTTGTACCACCAGATAAGATTAAAAATGAAAAATGAAATGTGGTATAACTTTGTCCAGTGACACTTATGAACCATTACTTTACTCTGAGCTGTGGAAGATCCTGTTGAGGATGCATCACTGGTGTGGAGAAGCACAGTTCAAGCACCTCTGTCAATGTTCAGAGGCAGCACTGAAGTGGGAGATGTGATGCAGGCTCAGATAAAAATAAATTACTTGTTTCATTACAGTAAACAGTTTGATGCAAAATGCAGCATTCTGAAAGCATGAATTACCCTGCTATCTAAAGTTCTTTTAGAAATGGAGATGAGGTAAAGTTAGTACTCTGCTGAGTAAGAAAACCTCTTCTTTCTGCAGGATTACCCACTGCCGCTAACAAATCACCCATAAAAATGCAGGTCAGGCATTTGGAACCTACACCTAATACTAACAAAACTCCCATTGAAATGAATTATGGAATCGCTCACTCCAGTTGCAGTGTCTAGGAGTAGATAAAAGAGAATATGTCTTCTTGACCTTTATACAGGTTCTGCTGCATTTATATACTATACAAATAGCTTATTTTGTATTTGATACCACTGGCTGTATAGCAGGAGCCAGTAGCTCCTCAAAATTATAGAGAGGTAGAGCCATGTCCCAGCAAAAGTAATGTCACAGGATGGCTGAGGCTGGCAGGCATCTCTGCAGATGACCCAGTGTAACCCCACCCCTGCTCAAGCAGGATTAGCTCTTACACCTTTCTCAGCACCACATCCAGTTGGGTTTTCAATATCTCCACAGCTCCTCTAGACAATTTGTTCCAGTGCCTGGGGTTGTTCCACCACAGGGGCAGGACTCCACACTTCCCGTTGTGGAACCCCATGAGATTTCTCTTGGTCCATTTCTCCACCATGTCCAGGTTGCTCTGAGCCTTCTGATCTGTCAACCATTCCTCACAGTTTTCTATCACCTGCAAACTTGCTGAAGGAGCATCCTGTCCTGGCCTCCAGTTAATTAATGAAGATTGTAAACAGCATTGGCTCCAGTATTTACTCCTGGAGTACAGCACTAGTGACTGGCCTGCAATAGGGCTTTTTGCTGCTGATCACAGCCCTTTCAACCTAGCAGTTTAATCAGTTTTCAGTCCAATACCCTGTCCATTTATCTAGCCTACACTTCATCAATACGTCTACGAGGACGTTAAGGGAGACAGTGTCAAAAGCCTAAAATAAAGATAAACATCATTCACTGCTTTCCCCTATTCATTCCATTGCAGAAGCCCATCAGATCAGGTATACTTTCATCTTCATAAATCCATAGTGACCACTCCCAATCACTTCCTTGTTCTTTATTAATTTGGAAATTGCTCTTGGGATTATTTGCTCATCACCTTCCCAGGGATCAAGATGAATCTCTCTGAATTGTAATTCCCTTCATGCCTTGAAGATGATAATCACATTTGCTTTCTCTCAGTGCTCGGGAATCTGCCCTGCTCACTATGAGCTCTCATAGTTAATCAAGAGGGGACTTACAGTGATACCATCTGGCTTCCTCAGCTCCTGTGGGTGCATCCTGTTAGGTCACATGGATTTAAATATGTCCCATTTGTTTCAGTGCTCCTTAATCCAATCCTTATCCACCAAAGGTAAGCCTTCCTTGCTTCAGACTTTTCCTCTAGTCTCAGGGACCTATGATTCCTGGCTTACCAGTAAAGATGGAGACAAAAAGGAACTGAGTAACGCTGCGCTTTTCACATTCTTCATCACCAGGTTCATTGTCATTTGTCCTGTTCAACAGCTGGCACATTTTTCCTAGCCTTTGCTTCTGATAGACGTCCTGATAGAAGTCCTGTTTGTTGCCCTTAACAGGCCTCACCAGTTTCAATGCAATGATCTGGCAATGTGCGCTTGTAGCTCAGAAAGCCAATCCTATTCTGGGCTGCTTTAGAAGAAGCATGGCCAGCAGGTCGAGGGAGGTGATTCTGCTCTTCTACTCTGCTCTGGTGAGACCCCACCTGGAGTACTGCATCCAGTTCCAGAGTCTCCACAGGGATCTCTTAGAGTGTGTCTAGAGAAGGGACAAAAAAACATGGTGAGAGGGCTGGAGCACCTCTCCTATGAAGACAGGTTGAGACAGTTGGAGTTGTTCAGCCTGGAGAAGAGAAGGCTCCAGGGAAGCCTTATTGCAGCCTTTCAGTACTTAAACAGGGCTTATAAGAAAGAGGGAGACTTCTTACAAAGGCCTTTAGTGATAGGTCAAGGGGCAACAGTTTTAAATTGAAAGAGGGTAGCTTTAGATTGGACATATAGAAGAAAAAAATTTACAGTGAAGGTGCTAAGAGATTGGACCGGGTTGCCCAGAGAAGTTGTGGATGTCTCATCCCTGGAAGTGTTTGAGGCCAGGTTGGGTGGGGCTTTGAGCAACTTGATTTAGTGAAAGATGTCCATGCCCATGGTAGGGGATGTTGGACTAGGTGGTCTTTAAAGCTCCCTTCTAACCCAAACTATTCTATACTTCTATGAACTTCAGTTGGACTTTTCTGTCACATTGCCAAATGACTGTATTTCACTTTTATTTTGCATGTCTTCCTGCTCTTGTGCATCTTCATGGGCTGTACATTGCTCACCCCAACTATTTTGTCAGTTACAATAATGGAAATCCAGAGCGGTTTTGTCCATTTCAACGTGTTTCAATGTGTCTATACACTGAAAATATCTATATAAGGAAAATACAAAGTAACTTACAGTGAGATAAACAAAACATTCAAATCTGAACATCACTAAATTCAGACTAGGACCTCAGTCTATTTTTGTTACCATATCCCAGGCCCCATCTGACAAAATATAGAAGTACTTTTTGGGAGAAGGGCAGTTTTGTCTCTGAATGATTAGTGAGGATGCAGTGATTTTCTCCAAGTNGGGTGCAACGCTCGCGAGAGATGACCTATGCTTTATTTGAAAAAAGAGGGGGAGATGTTGAGAGCAGGCCCTTTAAGAGGGGTTGCTGGGAGAGCACAGATGCAAATGAGTGGAAGTAAGTATAGTGAAAGTGAAACTGGGTGTAGGAAGCAGCAAATGAGACAAGGGTTGTAGCCAATGATGGGGAAACTTTAGGCGAGTGGAAAGTGCGTGAAAAGCTCGTGGACAATTTCCCTCTCCCTATCCGAAATGTAGTGCTTAGCAAATGAGGACCTGTGACTTTGATTCAAACGGGGTTCCTTCTGACTGGATTGTACTGCTTTCTGGTTGGAGAGCTTTCTGAATAAAGCTGAAGCTGATCTACCAATCATCTGGATTGCGTCTGGCTTCACTGCTCCTGGCCGCGGCAGACTAGGTGGTCTTTAAAGCTCCCTTCTAACCCAAACTATTCTATACTTCTATGAACTTCAGTTGGACTTTTCTGTCACATTGCCAAATGACTGTATTTCACTTTTATTTTGCATGTCTTCCTGCTCTTGTGCATCTTCATGGGCTGTACATTGCTCACCCCAACTATTTTGTCAGTTACAATAATGGAAATCCAGAGCGGTTTTGTCCATTTCAACGTGTTTCAATGTGTCTATACACTGAAAATATCTATATAAGGAAAATACAAAGTAACTTACAGTGAGATAAACAAAACATTCAAATCTGAACATCACTAAATTCAGACTAGGACCTCAGTCTATTTTTGTTACCATATCCCAGGCCCCATCTGACAAAATATAGAAGTACTTTTTGGGAGAAGGGCAGTTTTGTCTCTGAATGATTAGTGAGGATGCAGTGATTTTCTCCAAGTGCTCTGTTCATATTCATTCAGAGCCTTATCAATGCGTTGTTTTGCACTTTTTTATACCACCTGCTCAGCAAAAAGCAAATTTTATTTTTATATATATAAATTTACTCTGACCATTTATTCCAGAGTTGTGTTCACCTAATAGGAATGTAGGAAAACAAACACCAACCTAGCCGCCACACAAATCACTAGGAATACAATGAAGATCTGTCCATCCATATTTATATTACAAATGAATGGATATAGATCTACTAATTTTTCACTGAAAATAGATGCAGTAAGTAGTCATGCTGTTCTTCATTTAGCATTAATCAGATGAGTTTGTGCTTTCAGTTCCACCAGAAAAAAAGAAAGTAATTTATGCTAAATTATAAATGGAGTTACTCCATATTTTTTCCAATGCCACTGAGAACCGAATGTGTCCCAGAAACTGCAGTTAGCTTGTCTAAATCCTATGTCATATCACCATTTTCATAAAAACTTAATTATTAAGATAATTTTAAAACAATTCAAGAGCTTGTTTTTTGCATGCATTTTGAGTCAAGCCCAGCTACCATTATATATACATTTATTCTTTGGAATAAGTAATCTGCAACAGGTTGAAAGGCTAATTGCTTATTGAATTATTACTATTAAAGAAATAACATTGTTCTCTGACTCCTTCCATCTCTGAAATGCATATGACAGTTGAAATTCCCATCCAGACAGCAGTTCATGTCTTCTACTAAGGATGACTTTGTTGAGAAGGGCGTAGGAAAAGCATGACCAATGTTTGATCTGCGTAAGATTTCTTCTTCCCCTGGGCTGTTGCCAGTGGAGGTTCAGGGTTATCCAGAGCAAGGGGACAGTGAGTGGTGACACTAGTACTCACATATAATGGCACTTTTCATGGTGCATCATAAAGATTCATTGTTTGGGAAGCAATCTATGCCTACAGGATCTTTTACCAGTGTCTGCTCAGGCCTGTTTCCCCAGATGGTTATGTTTTCTCCATCTAATGGACTTTTAGACGAGCAGACCTGGAAAAGTGACATGTCTCATCACTGCATAAAAACAGTCTGTAACTCCAACAGTCTGAGTCCCCCTCAGACCATATAAGATGTGCCCCTCCTTATGTTGTCTGACAGCAACTGCTGATTCAGCTCCAAAAATACACTAAAGTCTTCATCGGGTTTCAAGACCATTGTCTTTCTAGTCAGAAGAGTAGACAAACTGTTTTTTACATATCCATAATTTTGCTTTTCACAGTCAAAATTGGGCATGAGGAAAGTATGGAACTGCTTTCTAGTTTAATAGGTATGTGAACATTCATAAACAATTTTTTTCAGCTACTGGTTCTCTGGAGGCACCATTGGAAATGTTGGAAATGTACTTTTGCCGCTTAAGAGCTATCTTAAGTATTTTTGTAACGTCTTTTCAGAAGCACCACTGATGCTTCTTGTTGAGGCAAAAGTGAGATGTGACACCTATTCAGGCTTCTGTCTAGAAGAAAGCCTAAGAAGTAATACACAGTTTGAAAATTTCTAGATGATATGCCTGTAAATTGTGGGAACTCATAAGAAAAACAGTCCTTTTCTGCTCTACTCTGAGACACAGCAAAGGTTTCTTAAGACCCATTCAGTATCTCCACACAAAAGCAGTTCATTCAGGAAATTTAAGTTCAGATTCAGTAGGGCAGTGTAACTGCATGATGTCCTTTGCAGATGTAGATATGGGACATAGAAAATAGAGAAGCTTGGCTTTAGGGGATATAATCACTGACACACTGATGAGATCTCACTGGTTCAGCCATGAGCAGTTCAGATCCTGAGCAGCAGACATGTTTAAAAAAAAGATTATTCCTCAGGCATAAAGTATTATGTGAATGCAAAGTATTGCTATTTTCCAAATTTAGTGGTGGTGAATGTTTTCTTCCTAAGCAAATAATCTAATTTAAACATGAAGCACAAAAAATATTTATATTTGATGAATGATATTTTGGTTTTATTTCAGTGCAGAGTATTTAAAGATAATCATTAAAAAACAACACACAAACTTCAAACGTGTAGATCATCTATCTTCCACGTAACAATTTTCAGAAGGCTGAAAGATTTTCAATATAAAAAGCACAAGTGTGCCATACCACTGTGCTATTCCAGATGTCTCTTCAGCCTTTTGAATAACAAGAGGTCAATTTAATCAAGCCATCGCAGCAGACAAATGTAATGATATACCTTCACTGCAAGTGTTTATCATGTTTGGCAGGTGCTTATGTAGTGGTCAGGCAAAGTGCAGCTCTGCATAGAGTAGGATATATACTTTATTGTTGGGGTTCAGGAAAAGGATTACATTTGAATTGCTTGCATGTGATTGCTTACGAAAAAGCAATGTGTTCTTGTAGAGGTGAATTGAAAGGCCTTACTTACCAAGATTGACTGTCTCTCAATAGCTCATCCACTAAACTTTTCCTAACGACAGCCTGAATGCCAGCTGGCATCTTGAGCAGGAGTATAAATGAGCTCTGAAGAAAGCAGGGAGGACTGTCTTGAATTCGAAAGTGAATTTCAATTTAGCAATGCTCTGGATTTGTTGTTGTTGTTGTCAGACTTCTGGAGGTTTTACAGTGGAACATAGAGTTTTTGTGTAACAGTGATGTTCAGATTCAACATCTTCTAGACCTGAGCTGTAGACTCCATTTTCTGTATTCCTCCTGAAGAAGGGCAGCTGGTCTTCTACTACTGAGCTCAGGAGATACTCTGATGGTTAACACCAAACAGCCTGTGACATACTTAAACAATATGAATTAATTTATGGGTTTGAATGGTGTTTATGTTTATGGTGTTTGAATGGTGTATATATAGTTATTTATGAAACAATTAAAGGGGCAAAAGTGTTCAGAAAACAAATTTTAGTTAATTTAGATTAAGAAGGTTATTCAAGAATGTTGAGAAATAAAGGCAAAATTAATGGAATGAGGCATTCAAAGAATATCCAGATTTTTGCTCCCAGTGATCCTTGAATATAGGTATTTTAGGGGGACTCTGTATGTGCAATATGGTTTAACATTTTAGGAAATGCAACTATAACTTCCAAGTAACTGTGTGCTGCAGTTCCCTGTTCATAACTGAAAGACAGAACATAGTAATTGTTTAATTCAAACTATTCTGGCCATGTGTTTTAGCTCTGTAAGTCTCATTTATTAGTTAATGGGTAACAGAAGATATGAAATGGCATATTTGTATTGGGAAAATCTCATAACCATGTGGAAAACAATTAGGATCCTAGATTGTATTTGACAAAGTGTGTTGTGTAGATAATCTACCCAGGAAATTCTATGCTGAGGCAAGTAAAAGTGCATATATGCTTGTTATATTTCCATGTCCAATAATAATTCCAGGATTTTGGCCTTGTATTTCACAAAGTCTGTTTCACTTTTTAGTAACTATTACTGCCCTTGGTTTCCCTCTGTAGAAAAGCTGCTTTACATTACTTAAGCAGCGTCAGAATATGATGAGGAAGGTGGTTGTACCCTCCATAGTTGTTTCTAACCTGGTGCATAGGATATGCTCATCTAGACTGTTTCCACCAGTTTCAGTAAAATCCACACATTTTTAGTTCCCATGGTCCCTTTCTCATCTGGAGGCAGCCTCATCAGCCATTAAAAACTGCCACTGGAATTTGTGGTCCTCTCAGAGCAGAGTTTAGACCTTTTCTTGGAAATATATGAGGAAACCATGACTATTTCTTAGCTCTAGTAATATCAAGGACATTTGGAATAAAATAAGAATGTAAATTATTCCTGTGACGTGTCCAAGCACAGACCATACTGATTAGCTGTTTTCCAGAGTGACTGCAAGATTGGTTCAGTTACAGGCAAATCTTCTAATCAGTGTGGGTCATGTGGGAAGGGAGGGGTTAATCTTTATTCTTTACAAATCATCATGTAGCTATTTTATTTTTAAAGTAAATGACCAAAGAAAAGCTCATATTGTATATTGTGGTTTTGATCAGAAGGCCTATCAATCAGGTAATTCAGCTTCCACTTAAAAGATAAACTAATACTGATAAATTTGCATTTTTCCCCTCATTCTTTAATCTGACTTTTATCTTTTGTGAATGACATTGGACATATATAGTTATCCAAAATGAATATTTTGTTTATGTATATGGATTCTTCAGATTGCCCGCATTAACGACTCTTAACCTTTAAACTGATTTATAAACATGTAAGAATAAAATGTCAGCATTCATTTGTCATCTTGCAGTAAACTGTCAGCATTCGTTTCTCAGCTAAAATAGAATATCTGTCTAAGAATTTACATTAGGCTTTGTAATCAAACTAGATTAACACCAGTGCAGCTCAGCATGAAAACTTGATATCAAGCATACACACTCCATTAATACCTTAATGTGCATTCCAGGCTACATCTCACCACGATCTAGTGAATTCAGTAGGACTTGTTGCTGAAAAATGTGACTGCCTCATGCAATCTCTTCGTCTAACACATCAGCATAATGCTCTACTGGTCCATAAAAGGGAAGGGACAAAGTCTTAAAGGATAAATACTGGACATTGGCAAGCAATGGTGTACATTCATGAGAAGTGAGAGAGAAAACTGCAATGAATGGATCTTGGCTTGGAAACTCACACTGTACTTCTGTTGATCAAAATGTGAACGATAACACAGTTGTATTTGTTGCTAGTTGAAAGGGGACATTCTCCATTGAGGTTTATAGTATCCACTCAACTGTGTGACAATCAGATTTCTGCAGATGTTCTGATAGTTGGTTAAGATGAGTTATTGCTACTCTGCACCTGTATTTTGTTTCCTAGAACAAACCTGGAACACGTATTGAAATGCCAGAAGGTACACCTCTTTTCATGAAAAATAAAATTAAAAATCAGACAATGAGGTGTGAATATACCCTATGTGGGACTACTGACCTGTTTCTTCAATGCAAAGAAAGGATCAAAAGGATCAAAACTGGTGAGGAGGAGACATGTCTTTTGGTGGTAAGACGGTGTCCAAAATACAGATGATTGGAAATTGCGTAAAAGGACCCAAGCACCAAACTGAGATGGACACTATATGGCTGGTAATGCTCTTCCTGAAGGTGTGGAGATGTGTTTCTCAGTGTGCTGTTTCCTCTTAGGTCAATTCTAGTCATCTTTTGAAAGACCAGCCAGAGTGCAATGAAGAAGGGTTACAAACGTAGGTATTACAAGAGGCCAGTGCCTCCCCTGTCTAGCTGAGACTTGACTGAGAGAGGAAGGAGTCTCACCTCAGTACCTTTCCTGGTCCCCCTGGACCCTTTGGGGGATGCACAGACCAAGAAACCTCTGAGGGGGCTCAGCACTGGCGTGGTAGTCCCAGGGGCCACAACCCCCACCTTCTGCAGGGCAGCCAAGTCTTACCATTGCTCTGAAAGATGGGAAAATCATCTCCGAGCAAAGATGAGAGGAGAAATTGTTTGATAGATGTGTTAAAGTAGAAGTGTGAATGTTATGCTGAATCCTTGCATTTAAATTTAAATATTCAACAGCTACAAATGCAGGGGAGTCTGTATGAGGAAAGCCTGGTTATTTCAAGTCTAACAGCTTTTTTTTAAAGCTATTGTAAATACGTTTCAGAATGTTTTATATTGTTTACAATGTTTTTTTGTGGGTATGTAGTGTTTGCTTACTCAGAAGCTGTATAGAATTCCCTCTTTGAAGAGGATGGGGAGTTGTTAACATTTATTTATCAGTGTTTTACATACCACCATTCCTGATTTTTAACTGTGTAATACTTTCTCAAAAGTCATAAAAGAGCCTGGCTTGTAATAGAACACAGAGTTACGTTTTGTTGCAGAAGAGTTAGGTCTACAAAACAAAGCATAATATTATCTCAGTTCCCCTACTGCGTAACACAAGTATTTCCAAGTATTTACCCTCAAGTCAAAAGAAATATATTGGGGATGTTTTAAATGCTGATCTTTGAATTAGTCAGAACTTCAGCCCTGGGGTGAGAGGCATGACCTTTTTCTCCATTACTTCCAGTGGCAGGCAGTCTAGCTGCTGCCACCCATGAGGTATCCATGGGTCTTGCCCAGAACAGTGTAGCTGGGCATTACAATTCCCCTGGCCATGTACAACATTGCTGCCTATGGATCTTGACTAAGTTAAAAAAAAGAGCCTTACCTTCCACATGGCCAGTGCTACTGCACATGGGTTTTTATTTGCCCTTCAGCTAAATACAGCGCTGACAAGAACTTTGTTGGTTATTTTGAAGAGATATAACATGTTCCTTAGGCAATTACCCACATTTTTAAAAAAATCAGAATGAATTTTGGAGTTGGAACTAGCTGTCTTATAAGAATTATATCCATGCTACTTGGTCCTAAATGCCTGGCATGGTCCTGCTTCCCCAAACTTTGCTTAAAAAAGTGTAGTATTTTGTAGGTTTTTGATATTCCTGATGTCACGCTTCACATTTGCTCTAAGGAACAAACTTCTGATCCTGGACTTCCCTCTTCTGGCAGTTCAGTGTATTCTTCAGTCTTGACTTATGTGACTCAAACACCGTGTGACTTGGTTGGTCAAACATAACAAGAAGTGTAACCTAAATGATGAATGTGGAACACTCAATATGAACATATGAAGTAAAATGAAAAAGAAAACTTACTTCAAATTTGGTGAACGAATTAATATAATATTGAATATATTACTGCACACAAATATTATTCTTCATCTGTTATTGATTCAGTATTGATTAAGTATATTGGTAAAGACAGCTCTCCAGGATATATTTGCTATATTCACAGATCATTTTAATAGAGAAAAATATTCTTTACAATTAGCTGAATCCCCCTCACTCCTAATGTAGCACTCCTGACCATGGGCAGATTAGTGTGAAATTTAATTTGTGCTAATCTGTCCAAGACCGAGGAAGCACAAAATATATTTTATGCAGTGTTTACCCACTTTACCATATATAGATAAATGCATGAGTGACAAATCACGCAGCTTCAGGTTTACTGGAGTGAATATCTATAGTGCTATTAGGCCTGGATTTCATTATTTCATTTTTGTTGCCATGGGAAAACAAGGACTGCACTCATATTCTTAAGCAAATATATAAATGTAAATCTGTAAAGTTTTAAAATAGGTTTAGACATATCAACTTATATCTACAGAATAGCTGTAACCTTTCTAATGCTTCCATATGAGTTATGTAGAAAAGATTCCTTTCTTTCCTTTGTATAGTATTGCCAGTATTTTGGAGAACTTTTCTTTGCAAGAAAACCACGAAAAGCTACAGATTTTGTGACTGAAACCAAAAGTGTAATTTGTTACATAAACATTTGAAAACAGCTGCTCCTCTTCTCCTCTGGTTTTGACTGCAGTAAGAGCACTGCTGGATTTCCAGGCTCTTGTTGCCGGAATTGGTTCTGATTTGCTTTAGCATGATAAAGCCAGATGTGCAGAGCAAGCCTGCTCGTGCACCCACCGCTGTGTATCCACAGAGTGCTTCAAAAATGTTGTTAGTGCTCAGGCGTTTTGAAGCTCTCTCAAAAATTCTCATGTAGTTTGACGATACACACTTGGTTCCCCCAGAAAAAAGCCTGCAGAACATTGGGATGAATGCTAAAATGTGACATGATTTGACACCTATTTATAAGTGGTATTTGAGCACAGGCTTTCTCTAAAAGCGAGGGCCCTCTAGTAGCTTCCAAGAGTTGTTTGGCAGTTACTCATTTTTAAAAAAATAAATAAAACTATTTTCAATGATTCATGGTTATGGCCAAAATAGAATTGAGTGTCTTTCCATTAGGAGTCCGGCAGGGTTCAGTCCATATTTTGCTGTCCACGGACAAGTCTGTCTCTAATTTACCAATGCAATACAGTAAAGCAAAGCAAGGGCGGTGAGCTCTGTGAGCGGTGGCAGGAATGCTCAGGGAGGATAAACAGGTGCCTGGTGTTTCTGCAAATTTGACATATTTCTTTATGGTTAAATCCAAATTGGACAACCAGTACATTGTGAGAATTTACACATTATGTGATTGCAGTCTGCTGTGGACTCGCTTGCAGAAGGCTGCACTGCATTGTCCCACATGGGCTTGACTTTGCATGAGTGATTCAATCCAATCAATATACACTTCCCAGTAGACGGAAGCAAAATCCTTATTTTGTACAAGTAGCACTCTGCTTTTAGTCTTCACGTTTGTAGGTACTTTCATTGCTGGGCTGTGGAGATGATTTTGACAGGATAACAGCAGTTTGCATTCAGTTGTTTACAAAGGCAGATTTTGATGGGGGTTTATGCAGCAAATGTTCTCTCCTGGTTTTTGCTGCTCTCCTTTTATGACTCCCAGTGTCCACATTTGCCTGTTAATCACGCATAGCAAATATTCAGGTGGCAATGCCATGCTTTGGCAGACGGCAGCTCTGGATCCCATTTGCTTTTTGAACCAAACATAAGCAACATACCAGTTCACTTTGAAAACCTTTGCTGCTACGGTTCAGCAGCTGAGCTACAAAATTAAAGGGCTGGAGCATTAAAGTGTTGCAAGGTCATATGAGAAAATCATGCATTCTCTAACACATTTATAGAGTTCAAAGAAAAGATGTATATTTTGTCATTGGACAGAATCCTCATAGTTAATTAGTCTTTATTATATATTATTTATTGTTCATATAAAACCACAGAGGCACGTCATATTTTTATAACAGGTCTGTACCTCTTACTGTGCTAGCCAGCTGAGGCTGCTCGTGAGCCTCTCCAACTCAAATAGCAATTTGAATTTCAAGCATGCAGAGAGGAAACATTTTGCCTTCTCAAACCCAAGGGCCAGTAGACTTCTGGTGTGATTTAGTATTAAATGTGCCTTTGCCTTCCTTGCTAAGGTCCTTGATACCTCCTGGCATGTGTATGGCCTGAGTTTTCCCTCCCTGGGGTGTGGGCCCTCTGAGGCTAAAAGCCAATATTTAGCTGGAAACTTCTGTGTTTATCTTAGCAAAGGATTTCATTGGTGAAGTGAGACACGTGGCCTATGCACACCACTAACCTGAAGAAATAAGCCTAATGACTGGAAATTTTTTAAACCAGGCATTATGCAACTGTGTTTTGCCTAAGGATCTTCTGAACCCCAACCATGCCCAATATGTGGATTTTATATGTTAGACTGCTCTCCGGATGCTTTCTCATCAGACTTTGTCACTTAAAGTTCCCCTTACCGCCTTATATTATTCAGGTATTTGGAAAAATTTGGTGTACCAAGCCCATCAAGGAGCCAAGAAGGAGTCTTGGAGTGAACCGCTCTGTACCATTTCCCCAGTGTTTTCAGAGGGACACATGAAGACACTTCTCCCTCTCTGGGATATATTTCCTGACAGTTCTGCCTATTGACCTAGCTCAAGAGAACAGCGAGGGATATAATAACACAATAAAGAATTCATAATATTATTACAAACATCTTCTAGGCTATCACAACTAGTTCTGTCACTAAAAAAAATCAAGTCCTTCTTAGAAGAGTTCACAGAGGTTGGCTGGCTTCTAAAATAGATGTTAACTGTCTCTGCTTAACTTGGTTACTAATGCACAGCATCGCTTTAGCTTCAGCTATTTGAACAATACTTTTGACAGTGAAAGAGACTCAAATGTATCTTTTGTAATGTGGGGGAAAGGGCAATGCACATTCAAGTGAAAAAGGAAGTTCCTAAACTGTCATGTGCGGAAGTGCATAAAGGAAGAACAAAGGAGAAATGCAAATACTGTCTTCTAATGGATTTTTCACAATGTTAGATCTCGGTCAAAGTTTAGCAGCAGTTGAATCACAGTGTTATGGGTACTCTTACCTGTCTCACTGATGAAAAGAGATCAAAAATGCAAACTAGATCAAAATCTTTCCTGTCTGATTGTCAGATAATTTACACATCTTTTTAATGTTTTTCAAGGTAGGAGAATGGGTTGATAAGAGCTCTCAGTGAAAAGATCCTTGATTACACTTAGGACTGCCTGATTCTTTACCTTTCAAAACTATTTTAGCCTTTTTCTCAAGTTCATTCAAGAATTGGGCCCTATAGCTATTTACAGTAACTCACTTGCTGTGTGTGAAATTTGAAATTACAGTTCAAATCACTTTCTTACTCCCTTGCACGGAAAATATATGATACTTGTGCCTACACATCGCAGACCCACAGTCCCAGTTGCAGCTGGCATTATAGATTATAGATTATTATCTGTGCCTTTTACAAGGTCATCCATTCCTTTCTTGTTGCCTTACAAGTTTTTATGCTCTTGTCATTTAAAATGTTATCATGTCTATCGATCATCATCTTCATGTCTTCAGTTTTCATGTCAGCCTCTTGCTGTCTCAAATTGAAGCTTTAAAAATTCTTATCCTGTGCGAGCATTGTAACTGGAATCACACCTAACCTATTACGACTGCTGTAATATCTTCCACATGATTACTGTAAGTACAGTAGGTCTGATAGGATCTGGAAAGCAAAGTACAGACTCTGTAGTTGATAGTGACTTTTCTGCTGCCATTGGAAAGCATTCTTATCTTCCCTGGAATTATTATCATCAAGGGAAGCTAAACAACTCAAAAATAGAATAAAAACTAAAACACATCTGCCAACAGTTTCTGTCCATTTCACCTGTCCATTTTAGAACAAAACCTACAGAATTCCCACTGAAAAGATTTTGATGCATTTAAATTATTTGGTTTAATTAGGAGAGCATGAAAACACCTGGTCTACACAGAAAAACAACAACAATAAATCATACTGCGGGTGGTTTATATATTTTAATTAAGTCCATGAGTTACATGGACTTAAGCTAAAGGAAGATCAACTTTCTAGCACTTTTGTGTCTCATTTATAGCAGAATTGCATAGGAAGATGCAAACTCTTCTTCCCGTTAGCCATCCCCAACTTTAATTTAAAGGCAACTGAGTTATCAATAAAATGGTGCACAAAGACAAATAAAGGCTTACATTGATACAACAGCTTTAACAGTATTAAAAAAAGATGGCCATTAATATTATCCATATTAGTGGATATTTACTGTACTGATAAATTGTTCTGTCAAGGCTGAGTTCAGAGCTGAATTGAAAAGTTTGAACGTTTAATGTGCAACTAAGCATTAACACATCAGCAAAGCAGAAACTGATAGTTGAGGTTGCAGACTGACAAGATTAAATGCATTTAAAAACCCTAGAGAAATATTTATTATACACTATTGATATGTTCAATTGTTCCAGATGCATTTTAACTTTATAACAATTGTCATTAAAAAAGTGTAAAGAACTATTTATGTATTAGCTTTTATAGATGTATATTTAATAATGTCAAGTTCTGCGTTTCTGTATGTTTTTTTCTATAGCGTAAAATTTTGTAAGTAGGTCTGTACATACTGTATAACCAAAATGATTGCTATTGTAATTAGAAATACTACACCAAGTATTAGCTATTTTAAGTATTTGCAAAAAATACCCCATACTGCCTTACTACTAAACTAAGCAGAACCAGTTTAAGGTCAAGCTGTGTCCCATGACTGTCCGTTCTGTTCTGCTACCAGCCTGTTTCCTGGCAGTTTTAGCCCATATTAACTAGCTTTCTCACAGGAAAACCTGAGCATCGTTTGCTCTTAATGACATTCACTTAGCAACTAGAATGCTCAGCCTCCTGCAGAGAGCAACACTGTAATGGATCCTAAAATAATAAGACTAGAAATCCAAATAAAAGTGTTCACAGAAATCTTCTGAAGCAGAGATCTGAAACCTTACTTAATTTTTGTGGTGCAAAAGGATTGGGAGGAGAGATTGCATGTTTGTTGTGAGAGCTTTTTTTTCATCAGAAAAATATCTAATGCACCCAGAATTTAATATTCAAATCCTTCTGTGTTGACAGCACACTAATCTTTCTTAAGTTGCAGACAAATAAAGCAGCCATGCCTGATTGTGACAGCATGATACATAAGACTGTGAAAGATTTGGCAGAAGGGGGAGATTTTTATTTCTTCAGTTCTGCCTGGTCCTGTACACTAACATCTCTAGGTGGTTTTATGTGTAATGATGATGTCCTTTACAAATTAGATCTGTAAAGGCACACCTCCCCAGTCTGTTGCAATAGATATTTTCGTGTCCTCAAACACCCTGATACAACTGGTTTCCAGCCTGTGGCCAAAAGTGAATTGATTACTTGACTGGGGGATATTTCCTTAAATCCAGGTACTCATAAATTCTTCTCCTACCTTCTTAATAATTTGTCTCAGAAGTTCAGTGGCTTACAAACAAAGTGCATTTTTTTTAACTATCAGGATAGATTAATGAAGAATTCTATGTTTACACGAAACCAGAAATTAAAGAGAAAATATTAAGCAGTTATTAACACAATTAAAATTAGAACTCTAGCACACATATATACTCAAGTTTTAAAAGTTCATCAAATATGTGAATAACTTCTGTAAGTTGTCAGACTTTACACTTACTTTGTAGAGGATTCTTCACATTCTTCTTAAAACATTAACATCTCAGGCAAGCCAGTTTGCTAAAGTCCCTAGACCTAATTTACACCATCGAGTTTGGAGTGAAACTGTAATATTTTGGGGAAGTTCAGGTGCTTTCTCCATGTCAGAGCACCTGCAGGACAGTACTTGCCTTGCAGCTTCATGGAGTCTCAGCATGGCTGAAGCTGGTGGGCAGCTCTAGAGCGTGCCCAGTCCAGACCCTCCTCAAACAGAGTAAGCCAGATCAGGTTGCTCAGGACCCTGTCTAGTTGGTTTTCTTATTATCTGGAGGGATGGAGACTCCACAACCTCTCTGGGCAAACTGTTACAGTGCTTCTTCAGCCTCACAGTACTTTTCCATGTTTGGGTGGAATTTCCTGTTTCAGTTTGTGCCTAGTGCCTCTTCTCCTGTCACTGGGTGCCATGACAAGAAAGGTGGTTCTTTCTCCTTTACTCTCCCCATCAGCTATTTATACAGATTGATATAACTGTATATGTATCTGAGCCTTCTTTGAACAGCCCAAGTGCCTAGCCTCTCTTTGTAAGTCCAATGGTCCAGATTGCTTTAATCATCTTTGTAGCCCTCTGCTTAAGTCAGTCCAGTATATCCATGTCTCTTGTACTTGGGAGCCCAAGGGTAGACATGGAACCCAAATGTGTATCTCCAGGACAGAACAGAAGGGAAAGGTCAGCTTGGCTGCAAGGGCTCACTACTGTCAACTTGTCCATCAGGACACCCAGGTCCTTCTCTACCAACCTGATTTCCAGCTGCTTGGCCCCCAGCATGTGCTGATACAAGAGGGTAATTTTCCCCAGAGGCAGGGACTTCACATTTTTCTTGCTTAAACTTCATGAGGTTCATCTTGGTCTATTTCTGCACCCTGGCCAGGTCACTCTGAATGGCAGCACAGCCATCTGGTCTGTCAACCACTCCTCAGTTTTGTATCATCTGTAAACTTGCTGAAGGAGCTTGCTGTCTTGGCCGCAAGGTCATTAATGATGATAAACAGTATTGACTTCAGTACTGAGGACACCAAATGTAAGAGGCTTTTAGATTATTCAGGCATGATTTCCCCTTTGTGAACCCATGGTGATTACTCGTATTCCCATTGTTGTCCTCCATATGTCAGGATTATTTGCTGCATCACCTTCCATGAAATTGAGGTAAAGCTGACTGGCCTATAGTTTGCTGGATCCCCCTGTGGCTCTTCCTTAAAATAGGAGTACATTTGCTTTCTCTTGGTTCTCAGGAGCCTCCTCCAGTTGCCATGGCTTTTCACAGATAATTAGGACTGGACTCGCAATGACACACGCAGCTCCCTCAGCAGCCATGGGTGAATCCCTTTAGGTCCCATGGACTTACATATATACAGTTTTTTTCAGTGTTCCCTGAGCTGATCCCTGTCCACCAGAAGTAAATTTTCTTTGCTCCAGACTTTCCCTCTGGTTTCAGGATTACCTTGGCTGTCTGCACAGTCTTTGGGTAGCCCAAGACCCCTTTCAAAGGCAACATGAGACAGACAAAGAAAAGGGAGCACTTGGATTTCATGCCAAAGGGCCCAAGTGAGCTATGTCAGCTGAACACGGGATGGATACACGAGACTGAACATGGGATGACTACAAAGCCTGGCCACTCTCTGAAACAGCCCTGGATTCAGGTGACTCCAGGAGCAACCTGTCAGATACACATCTGAATTTTGGCCCATGGAATCTTCAAGGAGTTCTTCAGACTAATGACAGTTGTTGTATAGGAGGAGCAGAGATCAGTCTGATGGGTATACAAGCAGTTCTTTATTAGGGCCTCTGGCACTAGCCAGCTGTAAGGTTTATACTCCAGTATGAAGTTTCACCTCCACTGACACATCAAACAAAATATAAAATTCAATGTGGGTAGAACAGTTAAAGTTTGTATGGAAAATTTAAACTAAAGGCTCACATGTAGGCTCACCC
Source organism: Jacana jacana (assembly GCA_013400555.1). Lineage (NCBI taxonomy): Eukaryota > Metazoa > Chordata > Aves > Charadriiformes > Jacanidae > Jacana > Jacana jacana. Next base: position 20,449 of record VZTM01002749.1, on the reverse strand, counting down.
TGACAAATAGATTTCTCCTTCATGAAGATAGATTTTTCCACATTTGCTTTCTCAATGCTTTTGAAATTAGGGAGGCATCATATCGTTTGCACCAAAAAGTAGAAAAAAAACCACCTTCATTTCATTTCAGAAACTCTAAACCAGCTTGTTGCTGAATCTGATGAGGAACATGGACATGAGTTATTAATGAAGCTGGCATAAAGTAGATAGGAGGTCAATAGGATAGACTTAGTAATTAAAATGCAAAGTTTGCATTGTTTTTAAGTAATGCCATTGGGACACAGGATGCTGGTGCTGAATACAGTTTAAGAAATAACCCAATAACATCTATAAACAGCAGATAAAAGGATTTTTTTGGCCATTATAGATAGTGAGAAAACCCTCCTTGAAAGAAAGATGATTTTTTTTTTTTTTAACATTGTTCTTTCTTTTTATGGCAGTTTTTTATTAGGGTAAAATTCATCAGATCAGCAGATGAGAATCAAAATGAATGATTGCAAATATAGTCAACATGCATGTGTGCATGTGTCTTTCTGCATATCTAATTTGCATGATGTAATTTAACTTCTGGACAAAGTCAGTGTGGCCATGATAACCTCCTTTCCTTCTACACTGACAGTCATATCTTTCTACCATAGCCTATCATGAAGACTAATTATCTTCCATTACTTTTTTCAATCATTTATCATTTGTTAGCCTTCCCATTGAGTACATAAATGCTCCTTTTAGATTTTACTATTTCAGAACACATGATATTTAAAACAAAAATCTATTGAGCCCTTTCCAGATCGAATGTTTTCTGAATTGCAAATACTGCAATGGCAATGGTGAACTGCTGCAAGGAGTAGCTTTCAAATGTGTCTTCAAATAAATTCCCAGCATGGCTACTTACGCAATTAGGCATTTGCATGAATATGCACAACACTTGCCTCAAACTTTTTTGCAAACCAAATGTTTTCTAACACAGATATTAGCGTTGAATCAATAAAAAAGGTGTTCAATATTATGAAGGAAGAGAGCTTTCATTTTGGTGGCAGCTCACAAAACCTGTTTCAATCTGTTCATCGATTTACTCCTTTCCAGAAACCACCTCCATATATGAAAGTTAGTAAGTGCTGCCCAAGATGACATCTTCTCCTCTGGCCCTGCACCGTGGGGCAAGAGGCCTAGTGCACCCAAGGGATACAGTAAGTGTTTCCAGCTCCTGTTCCTTCTCTGGTGAGTTCCTGGGAAACTACAGCTTTCAGACACTATGGGTTAGAAACAGACTCTCAGTTTATCCTTGAAGAAATAAAATGCCATGTGGAAGAGATTACAAAGATCTAATAAAAGAAAGTTCTCGGGGTAAAAAGGAAGAAAAAGGAAAAAGAGAAGAGAAAAAAGTTTAAAAGCAGCATCTGATTATAAAGCTGGTAGCACTTGTGTTGCCAGTTCATTGCATCGCTAGGATCACTGAGTTTGACGAGAAAATATTGCAGCCTTTGCTATGGTTTCAGGCAAAATCATTACAATTCTCATCATTTTCTGCACAAATTACCCAGAAGGGAGGGCTCCTTTAAACAGTCAGCGGCAATTCAACTCGTGCTCATTGTACAGTGGTTGCTGTTGCTAAGGTTATATCTACACAGCAGAGTGCATAATAAATTCATAGACTGTAGCATGGAGGAGTATTCATGTTGAGTATCTGCCAGTGCATCCGCAGTGTTTGAGCGCGGTCGCAGTGAGCAGTTTCCTGGCTGGCTCACAGATTCCAATGCACCGTTGCGGTCGAAGTGCCTATCTTACACAGTGGCTGAGATTTAAATATAAAAACACCGCTGGAAAAATAAATGGCTACCTTTTACCTTGGGGACCTCCTGCACTATCTCTTTACATAGATGTGTGAGACAGGCATGGGAAAAAGAGATGAGGTAGAGATGTAGTGACAGGTTTTCCTTCAGATAGGTAGGTGCGTATTCAGGTGTCCTCCAGGAAATGTAGTGTGCCAGAATTGGCTCCCCTAGTTTAAAAGACTTCAGACCACGTTTAAAAGTGATGCTTAGATGCAGGAGGGGAGTTACTATAATGGTATCCATGTAGAAGTGCAAAATATGTCAGTGAGTAGGAGTGAGGAAGGGCTGCTGGCAGTGATGATGAAGTAACACCTCAGTAAGGTTTCATGTCCACAAAAGGCAGCCAGCCTATATAAGCAGCTTTCCTATGCTTCCTTTAAGACACCAAGGTTATGTTTTTTGTTTGGTTTTTGTGCTTTTTATTGTGGACCCTGGGCAAGCAAACCTGGGCTTAAAAAACCAGATGATTCAATCAAAAAAACCTGAATAGGTAGTAACCACACCAGAAGTGGCAATTTTCAGTTTCTAACAGCCCATGTCCAATCCCTCAAACTGAGGCTTTATCAATCCTTTTTTTTTTTTTTTTCCTCTTTTTTTTTTTTTTTTTTTTTTTTTCTCTTTTTTTTTTTTTTTTTTCTAGACAGCAGAGACAGCAGCAAATCCTCAGTAGCAGAAGCTATTTAAAGTCCCTGGCCCAATATCGAATCCTCAGATTTGGCAGTAGCAGGTTTCAGCTGGATTTTCTGGGCAGTAAGTAACTCAGCAGCAAATTTACTCTTTTTAATACAATGGCAACAGTCCTTGGAAGTAACAGGAATTACTTCAGATGGTGCCAAAATTTAAATGAAAAATCTAACTAGAGCTGGCCTTGCAGCCTGCTGGCAGCACATGCTGTGCTGCTGTGAGAGACCAGGGTTCAGGAGTGAGGTTGGGGGTCCTGCTCGGCTGCTACAGACACCCCCGGGAGTGCCAGGGTCATGCTCCTCACACCCCTATGGGCTCATGTGCCAACCTGACCCACTGCCTGAAAGCACAGGGAGGTGCAAAGATTACTGGCAGAGGATGGCAAAACATGCATCTCGTTGAACATACACACACACAACAGGAAGATCCAGAAAAGCCTGATGATCTAGTCTAGGCTGCTTTTGAGTCCACTGCTGCCATTTTTATTAATTTTTGATTCTTATTCTTCTACACTAATAAATACACTGTTCTTTTTCACAGAAAGGATGTAAAGGGGACAAAAGTACCTGTCTTCAAACAGCATTTTCCTTTGAGAACTACAGAAACTAGATACATAGTTTGTAAGATATGTAGGATTTCTTTTAAATGCAACTCATGTAGGTTTGCTATCTCTCCAGCACAAGTGTACATAGTCATCACTTTTTGAAGGAAAAAAAAAAAAAAAAAAAGAAAAATTGCCAATGGGCAAGAAACCTTTAGAGGTGCAGGTAAATTAGCATTTCCAGATGCCCAATTGGAAGGTCCATGTCTTTTATCCAGGCTAGCCCAGCCTGACATCTTCTTGGGATAACCTTCAGCTCTGTCCTGGGAGATGCAGTAGGTATGTGAATCTGTACAGCAGTATGTATTCAGGCTGTGAGAACAGCCCTGGGAATTGGGAAGCTACGTCAGGTTTGACAATACACACTTAGCCTGCAAGGCTCTTCTTGCAATGAAATGTTACCAGGAAAAGCAGTGTTTTCCCCTGCATGGCAAAGACTGCGAGTAAGCACATAACTCCCAGTCTCTCGTGGCCTGCTAGGACTAGCACTGTGGGAGCTGCACAATTTTTTGACAGCTTGGTCTAATCAGTACAAATTTTAAGCGTCTTCTACCACTCAGAAATAAAATATAGGTTGGACAGTACTTAAGTGAGTCCAGGAAAATAATCACAGCCCATATGCTTAAGTTAAGCACATGCCTCTGAGCTTTACTGCAATGTGGCTTCAGCAAAAGGACTAAGACATGGAAAAATTGTATTAGCACAACTGCTTGGACTGAAGTGCATGATACTCACCTGCTTGCTTCTATTGAGGGCACATTATCAACAAACTCATTATAAATTTACTTGCTGTGATGCTGGGAACTATTTTTTACCTACTTTTGGGAAAAAAGTCAGTTTTCAATCCAAGTTGTAAATCCTTGAGAAAGGGATTTTGAAAAGATCCCCTGCTGTGACTGGAATAAAAACATACCAGAAAAAGTGCATGTTGGGATGGCTGTTTCATAAGACAGAATGCCTTCTCTTTCTGATTCACAGTGATTGCTATTATTTTAATGTATCTCAGCCACCCACCTAGACATCTTGCTTCACTTCTCTATGAGGTATTGCAAGTTTTGAAATACACCCTAGGAAAGAAAACCACAGCAGCAAAAATACCTAATAAACTTGAAATTAGTCACTTATTGTTTTACCACAGGAACAAAAGTATGGAGTGAATACAGATAACAAAGTGGAAAACAAACAAACAAACCAACAACCCCTAAAACACCAAAACAAACCACCAAAAAAAAAGTTCTTGGGAATCATGCATTAGTCCCCAGACACAGGAGAGTCCAGCAGAAGTTTGTAGTGCAATAGGGGTTTTGAAACGTTTAGATTGAGCAGACCTTACCAATAAATTTTACCACAGGCATTCTTAGACACACTTTGCCTCTTATTTCTCACCCCAACTCTTGTGAAAAAACACAGGATATACTTGCCTCCATTTCCAACACTGAAATATTTGAGTGTACAAACCAAACTTCTAAAGTTTCTGCACTTGTGTGTCCTCTCTTCAGGATCTCAACTTTGCCTATTCTGTGGGAGAACAGTACACTTTTGTGTGTGTACTTTTGCAGCTTTGCAACTATTTGAATATACATTCTTTAATTGTTTAGAACCAGAAAACTAAGAAAGAAGATCACTGAGATATTTTTCCTGTATGTGTATGTGATATGTATCTACTCATTTGCTGGTACAGTGTATGTTTCAGGAAATACAGTGTCTGAGAGAGGAACTGAAAGTAGGGTTCTATCACTGAGAAATATTTTTGATCTAAGTTAGGAGATAAGAGGAGGAGTAATCAGACTTAATGGGAAGGATCTATTGTTAAAGCAAATAACACAGTAACATGCTATTACTATCCAAGAAACATCTATGTTGCTTATTTACTGCAGACAACTTATGAGCCAAAGCTGTTGCAAAGTATTTTCATTAGGATGAAGAAAACTTACCCAGGCATTTCTTTGGCAGCACATTTATTCACTATGACTTAACAGCAATCAACTTTATCATCTTAAATACACTTAAGAACATGAAGCTTTTTTACGTGTGTATGTATATATATATATATAAATACAGTAAATATATATATATACTGGGTCCGGTAACAAATTTTGTGTCCAAGTTCCTTACTGTCCTTTCTGGGGAATGGTAATGGTGATTTATTACTACATTGTATGGAATACTTTATTTGTGTGTTTAAGAAACTGGCTCAGTGATCATCAGGCCATCAAAGTGCAGAATCTTGGGGCTAGTTGGCCTCACCAGAGACCATCTCATCCATCCTGCTGTCCCAGAAGAAATCCACTTTCCATGTTACCCCTAAGAGAAGTTTATCTAATAAATCTTTTAGATTCTTAGATTCTAGATTCTTACTATTAGTGCTTAAACCACCATGACCTTTCTTGCCTTTCTGTTCTGGTGTCTTCACCATTAGAATTTTTTTTCGTAATGTTTTGCAGGTTTTGCTGTAATTCAAGCCAATTATCTTTCCATCTTATTCTCCACAGACAAGAAAGACAGATTTATTCCCTTTCATACTGAAGTAAACTCTGTGTGCTTGTTAACCTGTTCCCATCTACTTTCTTTTCTTCAGACAAAGTAAGCCCGGTGTATTCAATATTTGATGTTGAGTCATCTTTCTAAATTTCTGATTGTTCCTTTTGCTTCCCTTTGGATTGTCTCAATTTTCTCTAAGCTTTTTAATAGCCTGCATTAAACTATACAGAATAATCCATCTGAGGTCTTGCCAGTGTTGAGAAGTTCAATAAGATTGAACCCTGTGCACCTTGTTGTCTATGCTCCTATTCGTACATGCACGGTTTACAGGTTCCCTTTTCTATGAGAGCATGGCATTGTTGAGCTACATTGTGATCCATTGCAGAGCCAAACCTTTTTATGAACTACCCAGTCATTTCTACCCTGTGTTTGTGTAGGTGAACATCTGGGCTTAGCTGTGGTACCATTTAGTAATTCCTAAAGCTTGTTTAGTTCAGGATTATGTGTTCAAGAGCTCAAATGCCACAGTGGGTGGTAACAGTGAGTAGGGGATGCCTGTCTGGAGGAAACCTGTGCCTTGTGCTGTACACAACCAGTACTTCTCAGCCAGGTTCGCAGCTCAAGCCTCTTGTTAAACCTGGTGCTATTTGCTTTTCAGATGAGAACTCTAGCAAAAAGCATTTCCTTCTATTTGCATTTGAAAAGTGGACCATTAATAGATATATTCAGTTTGTCTTTCATATCTGATCCAATTTCCCAAATATGAAACTACAGTTATACGAACCAGGTAAAGTTTTTTTCAACAGTTATAACATTTTTCTTTGAGACAAAAATGTTAATGGAAAAAATTAAAACTTCTGTAAAGATTGTTCAGATTTTTCGGATGACAAAAACTGAAGCTAGAGCAGTCCATGAGCATTTTAAAATATTTTTTTTAGATTATTCTAGTGGGAAAACTCTTATTTGGTAATCTGGATCACTTATCATAATTAATTATTTTCAAAGAAAATATGAAAACTTCATGATTAGAAATTAGGACCATGCTCTTTATCCTTCTGCCCCCTTTTTGATATTGTACTTATTTTAATATAATAAATTTAATTGTGTTCATAGGATGGGTGGGCTAGTGTAAATTTTTGTTTGTATTTTTTCATCTTGTAACTTTTAAAAAAATATCCGGGGTTCTAGTAACCATCAGTAAGATGCAATCTCCTGTGCATGGGTTGGCTTGCAGGGGAAAGGAGCAGGAGAGCTGTGGGGTTCCTGCCACTAGAGGGCACCCCCTCTCATAGTTTCTAAGCTTGGCAGGGGCTTAGCTTGCAGAGGCTGAGGCCTGTCTTGTTGAGTGTCCCCCACTGAATATGGATGGGTTCGGATAAATAGTTTCTTGCTGAAATCTCTATTTTTTTGTGAACAGTAAACACTAAGCAAATACTGTCTCCTGCTCTCAAGTAAAGCAGTAAATCACTGCTCAAATATTATTTGGTCAAAAAGGGACCTAGCATTTTCTGCACATCCTCTGAAGTGAGTGTGGATTTGCTGCTTCGTGTTTAATTCATGCATTATTTTGAAGTTCATAAAATACCTGTTCGTGGGTGGCCTCCCTGTCCGCTCCTGTTGACAAACGCGCTCTCGGCGTCTCGGCTTCAGCTGAAGTTAACTTTCAGCCACAGGAGGGCAGCNGAAGGGGGGGAAGAGAAAGAGTTATATCGACAAATACCAGCCACAATACCTGCCCTTATTCCCTCCTTTTCAGCAGTGCTAGTTACTGTGATGGGGTGCTCTGAGTGTAATATAACATTATTTTTCGGCAAGTTGCTGGTGAGCTTTTTTTTCCTATGTATTTCTCAAGTTATATACAGACTTATGGCTACCTTAGAAAATTTGTTTCTTCTCTTTCCCTATATAAATCACATGCAGCTGGCATCCACCTGACACTGTGGAGATGCTCCGCCATGGTGTTCTGGTAGTGACATTAATTTCATTCAATAATTGCCATGGACTTTGGTCAAGGACATATAACAATTTATATCTGTGTTTACATATTTGTTTTCTTGCTCTATACTGTATTCAAATCTTACTGAAACAAATAGCAGAATTTATTAAAATAATAAAGTTATAAAAAAAAATTCTTCAACAAAAAATGAAAAAGTACATGACTTCATTACAATCTTAATTGTCATTAAATTAATTTAATTTTAACAAAGTTAAAAAAGCAAAACTATGTGAGAAGCAGTTTGTTTCAGATTGGGTTTAGAGGTGAAAACAAGTTTTCATGAAGTGAGTGTTCGAAATGCAGCTCAATGTAAATGAACTGCTGGTTTTGTTTGCCTCCATTGCAGAAGCATGGGTCTGGGCACAATGTCCTCCCTCACCCTTGTGCCAGGCCTCCGCTGGCAGCTCAGGCAAGCTGCCCTCATCCCTCTGTCGCTACTCCTTCAGAGCAGAAACCCTCCTGATCTCCTGCTGCCTCGGTGCAAATGAGGTCAGGCTGTCTGGGAAAAGACACACATACACACGATGTATTTTTCCACTGTGTCTCCGTGGATCATGGTCACTATGGATTACAGACAAAGCACACACCACACACGAGCATGGCTGTATCAGTGCCACCCGGGGTGCCGACTGTAAAAAGTAAACCTGCCCTAAAACATTGCAGGAATTCAAGCATTGTTTTTTCCCCTTGTCCTTGGGAAAAGTGCCCAAAGCTCACTCTGGAGCACAGGATTGCCATCAGTCACTTCGCTTGACTGCTACACTTAGGTATAAACATAGTCAGCTGGCAATAGCAAAGAGAAAAAACACTCCACAAGCAGCACCAGAAGAAAAATATTACTTTGCGTGTATGTGCTCTACAGTAAAATCACTCATTTTTACTTTGCATTTTTAACCCCTTGGAATCTTTTCCATTCCCGACTGGGGCATCCAGATGTTTCTGTAGCTCAAAATAATAATGTTACAGCTGATGTTAAGCCAGCTCTAGCCTCTGATGTTTTAATTGCTAGGTTGGGTTTTGGATACTTTGAGAAGGAGTCCATCTCACAAAGCCTCTCTTCTGCAGGCAGTTTTGGCCACCTGAGCTCTGCGGTGGGATCGCTGTCCTGAGCAGGCAGTGCCGGCCAGTGCCCAAAATGAGAAACCAGCCTGCTGGACTTTTTAGATTTTGTTACTGTAATGATTTAAGGTACCCACGAGATGGTGCTACTATGCTTTGGTTGAACCTTGCAGCGAGGCTGGAAAAATGGCAGAGAAAAAGCAGCCGAGAGCTAAAATCTGGAATATGTCAGAGATGTTGAATACATTCATATTGCACAGTTATTGTATTTTGTGACAAGTATAGATGGAGCTTAATTGCAGTGAACAAAACCTTCATAAAAATATCTTAGTGGAGGACAGTAGAGTACAATAGATGAGCATCCATATCTAACACATCTACAGGGAGAAACCTAATAGCAATTTTTAAATATCAAATTCAACCTTTCCGTTTACAACAAAAGATTCCTTCCAATCAAATCTCATCTAGATTAAAGCTCTCCATTGTGGATCCTACAATAAAGCAATGCTTCCATTATGATGAGGGGATACAGCTTTTTTTGTTGCTTTTTTGTTAAAGATCAGAAGAGAAGACAGAGTCACTTCCTCTTGTTTATGTAGAAATAACAACCCACTGGTGTTCAAGAAGATAAAAAAATTAAAGCATTCCTTTTTTGTCTTCTATATGTGCAGTCTTGGGGTCACTGTACTGTTCCAGTAATGCAGGAAAATAAAACGAAAAACCCCAAAAGCCTAAGTACGAATTTAATCCACTTGAAAACATTCGTATTAAAGAGGAAGAGATTAACCTGGGCAAGTGATATATGGGAAACGACATGATTGTGCTTTAATACGCAGGAGAGATATTGAGCCTGCCAGCTCCTGCACTCCTGCGTCAATCTCTTGCCCAAAGAGTCTCTTCATGCTGGCAGTTGTCACTGGTCAACGAGTTCTGCCTCTGCCCTAAGGAGAAGGGCAGGTAGTAATGTCAGAGCTGGTGACTCCACATTACCTGCAAAGTAAAAACTCTCAAAAGTGGGAGAAATTAACTTGTGTCTTAATCAAGGGACAGTCATCATTCCTGCCCTTCCCAGGCTCATCAAGGCAGAGGAGTTTTGGCAGGGTGATTGATCCCAATAGAAAGAAGACAGAGAACCTCAGCTACAAAGAAAAGGAATAAAATGGGGGCACTTCTCTCATTCTTATAGGGAGAATTGTCTTTACTATTTAAAGGCATAAAGTGACCAAAGGCCAACAGTGATAACAATGGCAACAATCCAAATACCAGATCACTTTTCTCTGTTCAGTGAGGTGATTGAAGTCATAAGTGCTGTGGTGGGGCCACCATGCTGTGAAGTGCATACAAATCCAATGTCAGTCATTGTGTAAGAAGCAGAACAGGACAACCTGTAATAAAGAAATGGACAGGAGCACCAGCTTATTATCCTGCCTCTATTAACTTTTCCTGCAACGCCTATATAAGATGTACTGTAGTTTGGTGTTTTTAACTTTCAGCAGATACAGGTAAAGAGAAATATGAGACACGGCAGTGGCCTATGAACCATACAATGCCTAGTTGTTCATTAATTTTCAGATGAGGTGAGTAGCACCCCTCGACCAACATCAGTGCATAGACTGGACGCTGCCCACATCATCCCAGATGGCATGCCACTGCCACGTAAAGTGCGATACTTCTAGATCATACTACTGTTAGTGGAGCCAAGAGGCAGTGTGACTTGCATTTGAATTCAGAAAGCATTTGTGCAATTGGCTATTGCTGTCTGATGACTGGACTTCAGTGCCCCTGGCAGTCCACCAGAGCCATGGCATCACTTACCATCCTGTGTTTCCCATTAGTGACAGGGTGTGTCACTATGTGTGTATGATGTTGCTCTTCTTTCTTACTGCCTTAATAAAGCTGATTTATAACATGTTTTTAGATGCCATTACTATTTGGCACAATGCCCTAAAATTATTAACATCTGGTGGCTTTAACCTACAGAAATTAATCCTAAAATCCTTTACTGTCTGCCCTGAATAAATAGGATAAGGGAACCTCAATATTTGCAATGTTCTGTGTACCTTTCCTACTCAGTTTGAGCAGTATCTAGACAGCTGCAAATATCAAGATCCTTTTACGTCACTATTTAGTACATACAGCAATTTTCCATAGGCAACCAAAAAAGTAAACTGTAATATACCTCATAGAGACTCCAAGAATGAAATTGATGCAGAGCCTGTGGCACCATACTGTGATGCTGTGAGCTGAGGATCAGCTTGGGTTCCTGGTACACTTATTCAGTAAATAAATTTACAGTATAGAACACAAATGTTCACATGTGAACATCTGAAGATATTAATTTATTTTTGTTCTTTAAATTGAGTGTCCTAATTGTTTAAGTCCCAAGGCCCATTGGAGGTCCCTGCTGTACTCTAGAGGGCCTCCCATTCTAAAAAATCTAAAAGTAAAAAAAAAAGAACATATGCGTTTCTGGAGATATTCTGGAAAGTCAGACAGGCTGCATGTATTTGTGCATTTTAGCCGCTGGCACCTGAGTCTAGATCCATGTCATCTTCCTCCAAAATAGGTGAGAGATCAATAATGCAATAATAAGGATCATTCCAGTTCTTGTTTTTCAGGTCATCATATAAAACTTCCTTGGCAACTGCCAGCTATCTCACATACCAGTCATCTTCATTCACTTGTCCAAAGACATAAACATGTCGTCCAGAGTAGAAGCTCCAGTTCAGCTGCTCACTGGGACCATCAAAAGGACCATAGCTGTATCAAGCCACATATGCTCAAAGCTTTCCCACTTGCTGTCCCAGATCCTGCAGGATGACAACCTGTTTGCTTGCTACCAATTCTTCTGTCTCACTTGTGAGGTCCTCCTCTGAAAGAAAGCAGGACTCAGGACTGTCCTCTGTGCAAGCTGACACGGAAGGGCTCTGAAATCAATTTTCCATCTCACTCACCTGGACTCAAAAGAGTTGCATGGCTTCTCTATTGTTCCTTTTTACTTCTGTTGGAGCACTTAATGCTATTTCTCTCACAATGTTCAGTTTGCACTCTGCATCTCCCAGCTAGATTTGAAGACAGAAATTTGCTTCTCTGCAATTTACATTAGTTTCCCCTGCAGGTCAGCATTTTCAGCTTCAACCTTTTCTGTCCATGGAGGTGAGAATTTTCTTCAGCAAGTCTAGTGTTTTCATTCATCATTTCCATTAGCTGCACCTGTAACTTCTCACACCTTTGTCTAAGGGTGCTCTCATAATATGAGCTTTTCATCTGTAGCCATTTGAGCCTGAAGCTTCTCAGTTGCCTTCTGTGAAACTTCATTTTGCTGCTCTTGTGCCAGTAAAGCTCTGTCAGGCTCTCGCCTTGTTCCAGCCTCCTGCTGGCTCCTCAGTGGAGCTTTAGATGAGCAGTGGTACTGGAGTGTTTACCAGGTGCTAAATAATCTCCTGCAGGTGCTTGCACCTTTCTTTCAGCTGCTCAGTGATGGTAGCTAGCTTAGCAATTTCCTGCTGGAGCCTCTCTGCCTCCTTCCATGTTTCTCTTTCTCAGGAGAGTGCTCTCCATCTTAAGGGTTCTATGTTGCCTCTCCAAGTTTTCTAAGGCACACTGCAGATGGGTGTTCTGTTGTGGCTGTAGGCACTGCCAGGAAGTACCAGGTCTTGCCCTGCAGGGCTTGGCATGTGCTGCAGCCTGCCTTGTCATCTGCTGCCCAGCACTGTGGCTTTTGGGAGGTTTCTTCTACAGTACCAACCAGAAAGACTGAGGCTTGGTTTGGTGGCTGGCCTGAAGTAAAAATTTTGGTGGCTGGCCACCAAACCTGGGGCTCATTTCCTTCAGAGGGAGCAGGAGCTCAGCATCTCCTGATGGACCTGGTGCCCAGGAGCACCTTCAGCCTGGGCCCCATGGAGGAGCTTGCAGGAGCTGCTGGTGTATCCTGGTCCTGAGCACTCAGCGGAGGATTGGGGCAGTATGTCCTCATATAGTGTGTCCTGGCCCCAAGCATTCAATAGAGGAATGGGCAGTATGACCTCCATATCATGTGGCCTGGCCCCCCTGCACACAGTGAAAGTGTGGGCAGTATCGTCTTTGCAGTGGGTTTACTTTGGACAGCTTACCGGCTGTAGGAAAATTTTCATCAGTCGCTTATGGTAATAAACTCCAGAATTTAGCAAGAAGATGAATTTTAAATAGGATTCAGCTCAGTGTGCTAATTTTATTTTACTGAAAGCATTAGTCTTTTAAATTGATTACACTTTGAAATTGCACATTCAGACAAAGCAAGTCTGTAGAAGGTCACACAAAACTGTTCTTGCCATCAGTTTTCAATTGTTTGCAGAGTTTCAGTTATGTTTTGACATTTGGAAATTTTATGAAGAATGTATCGTCTCTGTGTATCTTGGATGAACTTAAAGACAACTTACAGAATACTTATCTTTGTTTTAGGGTGCAGTTTGAATTTGAGCTAGCTATTACTGAAGTAAAAATAATTGTTTTTGTTTTGCTTTGTCCACAGAGTTGCACTTATCTAGAGAATATAACCCTTTGGGATACTCAGTAAAAGGCAAGACAGCACCAGGAGAGCCTTGCAAGCTATCTCAGAGAGTTGTGGTGGAGTAGCCTTATTGTCACAGCACATTACCAAAGTTATTAAACCATTTTTGTAAGTAACACTAATTAGCCAAGTCCGAACACATGCTTTTCAGTCATACTAGTTTGGGCTAATGCATTTGGAATTATCATGAATATCTTCGCACAGCACTACATTGCTTTTTTGAAGATGTACCCAAATGTGAGTCTCTACCAATGACAGTAACATGGACATCATCTGCATTCATTTATTTTCTTGCCAGGGCACTTTGCAGAGCCATTAAAGAACATAGTGTACTTTAAGGTAATGTATTGCTAGTAAAGAAACCTGAGATCACAAACCCTGTTTCTGACACATCTTATTTGTCTGCAAATGTCAACCTACACAGAATCCCTTTTGGGAGAGATTAATAGCCATGGGAGTCTGCAGTAGCACTGGCTTATGAAACACACTTTATCAGGCTGTACCATAGCTTAGGTCTTGCCTGTATGGATTATTTTGGTCAGGACCGAGATCTTAATAGCAGGCTGATGACATATGTACCAACATGAAATATAGTTACACAGAGATATTTCAGAGGCCACTCTCCCAAGACGCCACTCAAGTCTGACGCTCCTGGACTTAAAGTCAGTGAATAATATGTCTGTGATGGCAGGTGTCTTACTTATTCTATACATAATTCATTGACCATGACCTCAAACCTGATACTTTCCTCTTAAATATCTCTTCTCTTAGGAGACCAAGCAAGAGATGCATCCATAGCGCTCTGCCAACTCATTCCTAGTCTTTGCTAGTAAGCGCACTGCATCAATTTACTATGGAAATTTATTTAAAAAGAAGCAATTTCTCTGAAGGTGGACAGATCCCACAGATTCAGATTGTGGGATGACTTTGAGTAAAGGTATTTTGTCAGTCTATCTGTGGTGCTAAGAGGATCCTCAGTGAGCCCCTTGGTGGTCCTGGATCACTTTTCTTGACCTACAACTCTCCTATTACGAAGCTGATGCCTTTTCCCTTGCATTGGTCAAGATTCATTGATGGCTGTAGGATTTGTTATGCACTCAGCTGCTATCAAGTGAACGTATGGCACCATCAGGGCCTTCTGCAGAGAAACATTGGTGTGTCTGTAACTTGCCTGTTATAGTTGAGCTGAGCAGCTGGTCTGCCCTCCAGCACTGTTTCCCAAGGTGGACTTTGTGGGCTACAGGAACCTGAGGACATGGTTCAGGAGAAAGTCAGTAGTGCTGTCTTTACCACATGTGGTTTGAGGATCTCAGAAACTCTCCGTGCTACTGCAACTTTACTGCTATTTACTTTGTTGCAGTGGTACTTGTATAACTTCAATAGTAGCAAGAACTAATATTGATTATTTCTGCAATAACAATTCCTCATTATAGGTGTATCTATTTCATTGTACACTAGCCACTTATCTATGTGGTACTGTGCAGAGTTTGAATTTCTAGAACATCTTCTGCAATGGAAAAGAAGTTGGTAAATTCAGGCTAATATTTTCCCAGTATGTTTTACAACATTATTACAATGCTTCTCTTATGTCTCTAAACAAGGATGGACAATCTCAAGGTTTCAATGCTCTATCTGATTATCAAAGTTTGGCTTCCTATTTTTCTGAAAGTCATCTTCAGCTTGAGGACAGAACTTGCATAGGGTTAGCCACTGAAACACTCCATTGGGACATCTGGAACTTTTCACATTAAGAATTACTCAACCCACCTGCAGATGATCAGTCTGCGGCTGCTTGAATCATGAGAAGGAAAAGATTTTTAAGCTGCCGATGAAGTCTTTTAACTTTTACAGAGTTTCCAGCAAGACTTTGAGAACAAACATATGCATCATCACACAGATGAAAATTTACATGTCCCTCCATGAAGGCCGGTAATTTGGAAAGGCATTTCACACTGAGGTCTAGGGTGGGAGCAGACCCTCCCACCCTGTACAGGAACCAGGCATCCTGCAGTCAGCAGCACCCAGTGCTCTGCACGTGATGGGGTGATGTTCCACTGGGGGCACTTTGAGTACTGAGCCTTGGGGTCACCATGTAATAGACATATAGGCAGTTAGAAATTTTCTAAAGCTCCTTCTGTTCCTCTCTTTTTTTCTTTTTCCCCTCCTGTCTCTTACATTTCCCCACAGAAGGGCAGAACTGCGAAAGAAAGGCAGTGCTGTCTATTCCAAAACCACCTAAGATTGAGGAGATGATGCATGCTCCTCAGGGAGAGCATAGAATTTGTGTAATTTGGGTCTCCAGATTTACTAGGTAGGTACTGTAAACATTGTCCTGGTAATAGTCTATGGACAAGGATTCTCTTCCTTGAAAGCAAGTTTGGAAACAGAAGAGCAAACATTGCTGGCTTCTTTCAATAACTAGACCTAGTCACATCATCGCTGCTTAAGCATGTCACTTCCAAAATCTGTCATGGGTAAAAGTTTCTTCAGCTGATTCTGTATCTTCAGCCTGTGTCTTCAGCTGATTAAGGTCCAGTCTGAGGGCAGATTAATTGTAAATTTTACTTTGTGATTAGTGGTTTGTTTTGATTAGTATCTCTATTGGCTTTGTGTGTCCCTCCTGCATAGGGAGCTATGTGACAACTCTGAGGTCAAGGAACCTAAACCCTGGAAGCAGGTAGGTACTAAACCTTTGCTGAGAGCTGCCATTGTCCTGAAGCCAGCTGAACACATCTTTTGGGACATGGGAGTCCTAGGGTCTGCTCCCAACTCTGAATTATGCAAGATGTGGGCTTCTACTAGAATTTCTTCCGTCCTTAGTGTTTTCTAATCACTGCAGTGTTAGATAAGCAGGAGTAACTCATGCTTTTGTCTCCATGTTGTTATGTAATGGATTGAAAACAAATTATGAATACTGGAAACTTTTCAGAGAACAGAACCTGTGTTTCCCAGGAGAATTCTTATGAGAGCTTAACTAGGGATATCAGTTTAAAAATACTTTTTATGTCTTATCACAACTTTTTTGTTCACAGGAGTGGAAAGGAATGTAAATTTCCAGTTCTTGATGATGGCAGAACTCCTGCTTTACTCCTCTTGGTATTGTTATACACATAGTCTTTGTGGATGCTGCTCTGTGCTGCTGAGATTCAGAGGCCAGTGTGAATTCGCTAATTTCAGCTGAGTTATTCTGTGTTTACAGAGTTTGTTATGGATGTGGGTCTGTGTACCTGCCTGCTCACAGAAGAGACTTTTGCAGCGAATAATACAATTATTCTACAGCTTGTTCTTAGCAAAGTGCATACAAATATACTCACAAACCTGATACTTATCCTTCCTGATGGCTTTCAGCTCTTCTTTTTTTTACAGCAATCATTTCCACCAAGAAGGAATATAATGAAAGTAATTTGATGAAGCATACCGTATAACCACAAATGAAAAGTTATGCACAAAGTAAAAATAAGAAGCCTGAGTTTTAAGTTCTGAAACACAGTGCTAGTATTTGCCACAAATACGCTGTTTCTTTGGACATTGCAAAACTTTGATGCCAGTTAGGGCTTTTGTACAGTGTTGAAAGATATGGTAGCAGTTGAATATTTGGTAACCAAAAGGTATGATGATGGATGAGAAATAAATAGCATGTCAAAGGCAGTAGGAAAGCAAAGGGATTACTCTGATGAAAGCTGTCTTCCTTGGTTTGTTGTGTTTAGTTTAGTAGTTCAAATTCAAATTGTGCAAGGAACAAATGAAATATTCTCTTAGCAGCTATTTAGTGTTCATTAGTCTGTGTGAAATGAATTTAGGATTTCAGTCCCTTTTTAAGCAAATAGGAGTTTTAACCTGAAGCTAGAGGCCACCAGACACATCTGAATAAGTCTTACCCTTCCACAGCTTCTCAAACTCCTGGATATCCAGTGCTGCTTCGTAGGGCCACTGTCAGCAGCAGGATGGATTATAAACAAGGGCTGCCCACCCACTATGAGGCAGATATCCCTGTACCATGCCAGGGAGGGATGTGAGGAAGGGCATGTGTTTCCATGGCAAAGGATTACCTTTAACATTCAGCTGCAAATGCAGCCTCCCTGACTGTTGTCTGCCTAGGATGTCACAGATTTGCCAAACAAGTGCATAGACAAATGACATCCCAGCATGTGAAACTGGCTCTGTGCTAAGCTGCAAATCCATACATTGTATTTTGGGGACCAGAAGGCTGTGTTTCAAACTGGCAGGTGTGCCACAGGTAACCTACAGTCAAGTTCAAAGTACAGGATCCCACACTGGAGAGCCTCAGGCTGTGCATGTTCCCAGGGCTTTCCATCAGTATTCAGAAAGTAAGAATGTACAACCAGTGAGTTAGCTCTCCTCTGCAGATCCTCGGTACGATCTCTTGTATTCAACAAGGGTGTGAAGTGCCAGGTAGCCCAGCTGTTATAGCTGTAGCTGCGCCACTGCATCCTAGAGGAGATCCAGATGTTAGCTTTTTAATTAGAGTCTTAAGATCATTATCTTTTATCTTTGGAACATCTACATTGACTGAAAACATGGATAAAAAGGACAAAACAGAAGCCAAATAACACTGAGGTCCTGAAAAAATAATATAATGGCATGTCTTGTGTTGAATAACTTCATTTTTGTTCCGAACTGGATGATTCTTCTTTTACATATATATACATATATAAAATTCATCATAGGCAATCGTGAAGTAGAGGCTAAAGCACATGCAAAGCTTGTTTCTTCTGTAGCCAAGTTTGGGAGCTTTGTTTCAATGTTGTATTACTTGCACTTAAACATAAAATACATTTCTTTGACTAAGTTCAAGTAAGGATTGGTAGTATATTTAAGGTTTCCCTTATTGTCAGACTGTACCTTGAACCATCTAGAGACTGATAAAACAATATATTTTTACACTATAAATTCTGTGATCCTTTAGGATAACAAGGAAATTGGATGAGTTGCTAGGTCTAAGAGATAATACATTTTGTGCCAAAGGTACCACAGGCCCAAATAGAATTAATAAAATTTTAGACTAAAATGATAAATGATATAATATCCCCAGAATAGTTTAGTCCTTCTTTTTCATTTTTCATTGACCCTATGCAGTCAGATTTGTCAAAATGAGCAATATTTTAGAAATCTGTATGAAAATCTGGAAAGAAGGTAGGATGCAGCAGAAACTATAATCACACTAAGCCATATGTTGGAAGCCATATTTCTGAAGAAACTGAGTTTAATTATTAGTAAACCCTATGCTATGTTCATCACTGCACAAAATTTAAATAAGCTCAACAGTATGTTTCAAGCAAGAAAACTTTAGAATTAACTAAGTTAAATCTATGTTAAATGAAAGTTACCTTCATACTGATATTGGTGGAAAAGCTGAAGTGTACAGTCCCAAGCATGTGCAGAAATGACTGGAGATGATTGCAAACACGCAAGTATACAACAGTGAATTTGGGGATTTACAACAGGGATATAGTTCTGTTGCAATTCTAGCTCTTGGCTCCTGAAGTCCACTTAAGTTCTCCTTTATGTATTGAAACTCCTCTGAAATTCCTAGTTTCACATAATTGTTACAGGTTGAAACTAGACTAAAACATTTTTATTTGATTCCATCTCTACACAAAACGCAGAGAATGATGTTGATAAGTATCATCACAGTGAGACCAGCAATTTTTCCTCCACTTGG
Organism: Jacana jacana; assembly: GCA_013400555.1. NCBI lineage: Eukaryota > Metazoa > Chordata > Aves > Charadriiformes > Jacanidae > Jacana > Jacana jacana. The sequence continues at coordinate 1,564 of VZTM01002749.1, read as the reverse complement.
GCTGGCCCAAGGAACCTCTTTCTGCTAAAGAGAATACTTTGATAAATGTAGTAAACCAAGTAATTCCAATGACAAGTGATGCTAACCCACCTGACAAATGTATAGGTTTTGGCTGCTATTGCTAGGCTTCTTACAGCTGAGGCATTAGTTGATGATGGTCTTGGCTTTCTGGAAAGATGTAATTCTTCACTCATCAAACAGTACCAGGATCTTGTCCTAAAATTCAGTAGCTGGATAGGATTTTGTATACTCAACTGGCAAAACCACAATACTTTTTTCAGTATTATGAAAAATAATTAAAAAAAAAATCATTATTTGCCATGCCCTAGGTGATGTAGTAAAATATGACATTAAAATACCTCTGACAGCAATTGAAATATAATTATCTTTAATTAAAAGTTGTTCAGTTGATCTGTGATGTTGCATGTTGAATTTACCAACATGCTCATTAGGTAGGTTTTGTTGTTGAGATTTTTTGTTGTTTGTGTTGTTTTTATCTCCTTGTACACTTAAATTAAGGACTGTAGTTATAAGGCAGAACTGCTGCATACTATAACTTTCACTGAAAGTCCCATCTTTCACTTTCTTCTTGCCAGGTGAGCAAACCAAATACATGGAGCACAGGATTATGTATTAATCAAATTCACAGATGAACTAACTGGGAAATACTATAAAGCAAATATATGTATGGAAATCTATGGAGCTGAGACTGATTTATCATAAATTGCCAAGAAAAGTGTATTAATCTGGGAAAAGTATAGCTGACTAGGAATAGCAAAGCATGCAGAAATGCACATTTTCCTGTAAAAGGCAGGTCCTCAAAACTACCCCTGATAGCACTGAGTAATGTAAATGTCATATGCTGCAAAAAATGAAAAAGTAATCTTGAATTGTCTTTGAAGAAGCAGAACTTCAAAACAGAAGAAAAATAGTTATCTCTGTGTATAATCCTTGATTTGTCTATATCTCTGAAGGCAGAACCGTGGAGGCAGGCTGACAATCAGGTGAAAGAGTTGTAAGAGAACTGGCCCCTGGGCATAACAGTTCTGAAGACCATGATTGAAGCTAATGCCACTTGATGTCTAATGTGAAATCTTGTTTGGGAGAACACAAGCTAAAGAAAAATAGCCTGGAAAGGATGAACTTAATGGAAATGAGAATCTGCACTGCTCTGAGAGACTTTGTGGTAATGATGAATCTCTTGGTTCTTCTGTCTGTTGATAATTGCCTTCCAGTTAGCTTGACTCACAGCCTTTATTCACAACCTATGTTGCATACCTTTTGACAGTTGATGTGATCCTTATGGCCTTTAAAGTTTCCTGTTGCATCTTGGAACATTAGCATTTTTCTGATAGAACAACTACATTTTACATTCTCTCTATGAACCTGCTGTTCTAGTTTTAAGTGGTAATGCACGTGCATATTCACTTCATTCTGTGTTTTATGAGCCATGTCGCCACGGAAGAACATAATTTGCCTGTAAATTGTAGTTAAAATATTCTCTAGTGTCAATGAGATCCAGGTTTTCCCATGGCAATTTTCTAAGTAAGGTGATGTTTCCAAA
>VZTM01002745.1:162212-185848 GCA_013400555.1 Jacana jacana | reverse complement strand
TGCCTTTCATAAACCCATGCTGACTAGGCCTGATCCCCTGGCTGCTCATTACATGGCTGGTGATAGCACTCAAGATGACCTGTTCCATAATCTTCCCTGGTATCGAGGTCAGACTGACAGGTCTATAGTTTGCTGGATTGTCCCTTCTGCCCTTCTTATAGATGGGCATTACATTTGCCACCTTCCAGTCCATGGGGACCTCTCCAGTCAGCCACGATTTAAGGAAGATGATGGAGAGAGGCTTGGCCAGCACGTCTGCCATCTCTTTCAGCACTCTTGGGTGTAACCCATCTGGTCCCATAGACTTATGCATCTCAGAATGATTTCTGTTCAAATACCCAGTTCAAGCACCAACTCCCATATTGCAGCCACCTACTACAGGTCCTTCTAAAGCTGTCATCGTAGTAAGTTTGAGTCATCTCCTGGCTTTGAGCCATACACTGGCAGCTGTATTTATAACTTCTAGAAGCAGTTTTAAAAGAATTGAACACCACGCCCACCCTGAACAGAATGCATCTAGTGTAACATGAGTGAGATGTTAGTTTGCTCCGTAACAAAAGCTGTTTATAATTATGTTCCCAGTAGAAAGCAGTCTCTGAACAGATGAGACTGATGAAAACTGTACTACAACACTATAGTTTTCTTTTTAAAAGCCTTTCTTCTTGTAGGTGGTAGAAGCAGGCCTGAGCAGAAGTAATCCACTCCTGAAGCGCCCAGTCCGCACTCAAGCGGTTATTGACCAGTCTGACATGTACACACACGTTTTATCTGTATTTACAGAGAAGAAGGTAAGTTAAGTGCTAGTTTGGCAGCGGTCTCGGAGCAGCAAACTGCTTCAAATAGCCCATGGAAGGCTTTAGTGTCAGCATAAGGGTATTTTGATGCCCATTCTTGTAAGGTTGTCATTAACAGGGGAAGTTGTGCAAGTTCCACCTAACACTTGTGTCTTGTCCAGGAAGCTCCTCATAAGTTCACTATAGCAGTCTTGATGGAATACATTCGCTCCCTAAACCAGTTCCAGATTGCAGTTCAGGTAAAGTACACCAAGTGTACCACCTCACTCCATGAGGTTACATGCAGTTTCAGATCAGCCTTGGTCACATTCCAAGTGCTGTACAATGGTACCTTCTAGACTGCAAAACCTGGTATTGAGACGTGACATACCTTTGATGCTCTTCCTGCATTCACAGCACTACTTGTACGAGCTGGTCATCAAAACCCTCGTTCAACACAACCTGTTCTACACGCTCCATCAGTTTCTGCAGTACCACGTGCTCAGTGACTCAAAGCCTTTGGTATGTAAGACAAGCTGCTTCCATCAGCTAGTGATGGAGGTGGGAAGTCTTTAGAATTTAAAGGTTGTTTCTCCTTTGGCCCTAGGCTTGTCTGTTGCTGTCCCTGGAAAGCATTTACCCTCCCGCACATCAGCTCTCTCTGGACATGCTCAAAGTAAGCATTTCAGACTATAGTAACTCCGTGTCACATGTGGGTGAGACTTGTCAAACAGCTTACCTGCCCGAGCTTGAAGGGAGTAGCTAGCATCTGAGTTGTTTGTTAGAAGCATAGTCTTACAGCTGTGATTGACTTCGCAGAGACTTTCCACAGCAAACGACGAAATAGTGGAAGTTCTGTTGTCCAAACACCAAGTTTTGGCAGCCTTGAGATTCATCAGGGGTATTGGAGGACACGACAGCATTTCAGCCCGCAAGTTCCTCGACGCGGCCAAACAAGCAGAAGATGAGATGCTTTTCTATACTATATTCAGATTCTTTGAACAGAGGAATCAGCGGTTACGAGGAAACCCTAGTTTCACCCCAGGTAAGCAATAAGCAGTCAGACCAAGGTACTCAGAGGGGCAAACAGAGCTAAGGCTGGTTTCACTTCCACTCCAGCTGAATCTGCATTCTAAGATAAAACTAGTGCATTCTAGCCTGCAGTTTTAGGCTTCCCTCTAAGCAGAGTTGCAAAGTTAACTTTGTTTTACTCCTTTGTGTACTCCAGGAGTAAAGAGACCAAGCCAAACAGGAACTTGCTCATTAACCTGTTTGGCTGGTGGCTGCTCACACCGCTTATTTTAGCAAAGCCATTACCTCCAATTAGTGTTTTCTCCTGAAGCCGGGAACCAGGTCAGGGAGCCTTTGAGGTCAGTTGTCTGTTTCCTCAGATTATCAAAATTCAAGGCAAAAAACTCTTTTATACAACAGTCACTCACTTAAAAACCCAGCTTAACTGCTTGCACCAGCAACAGGTTCTTAATCACCGAATAGTCCATTAGACACAGAATCTTACTCCAAGATACAACATCTTGACAGTAGTAGCAGACTCTGTAAATCTGCTGGTTTGATATATGAACTAGATCAGACATCTGCTTCACCAGAAGAATACCTCAATACTCCAGTGCTTTAAAATTGTTAAACTCCTTTACTCAAAGGCATTAAAGAGAGGACTCAGTGCCTACAAATTGAGCAAAGTGAAACTACACGACCTGGCTTCTCAGTTTAAGGCTCGCTTTTATTTTGCCTCCCCTTAGGTGAGCACTGTGAGGAACACGTCAACTTCTTCAAGCAAGTTTTTGGAGAACAAGCTCTCATGAAGCCCACAACATTCTAAAAGACTCTTCCACTGAAATGTATAAACTTAATTTATTGCATTTAAGTAGATTTTTGAACTACAAAATTGCTATTTTATAATAAAGTATATACAAGACATTTTGGCAAATAGTACTAAAAATATTACAACTTGTGATGGCTTCCCCTAAAAATAGAGACAAAAGTTGCATTGACCTGCATTTAAAATTAGTGTCAGTGGTTTAGCAGTCCATTCTCATACACGTCACCTCAGTTTCATTGACAGAAAAGCTATCCAACTCGTGATACAGCTGGTTTAGGGCTCTAGAAGAAAAAGATGCAACCTCTTGAAAACAGAAGTGTTTTAGTGATCTTGTTAACACACCTAGTTTGAGTAATACTGTAACATGAGCCACACAGAGCATTTCCTGAGTTTAAAGCTATGTCCAAAGCTGCAGCTGATATCTTCTAGTTGAATCTGTGCAGGAGTCAAGTCAGTGGTGGTTACAGTGTGATAGTCATAGAACGTTGCTGCGCTTCAGTTCTTAAGATGACTTGGGCCTAAGCCACAGTTCATGGAGTCCACTGAACACTGTTAAAAACTAGAAGTAGAGGAGTCTCTCCCGTTCCGTACCTCTGGTCCTCTCTTGTGCAGCGCGAGTTTTAGCTTTATTTACTGAGGGGCCTGAGGGAGAGAGAACACCGTTACTCCAGAGTCTCAACATTACAGCACACCTGCCAGTCATCGAGAAGCATGATCTTAGTCGTGCAGGTCCAGCTCAACGTTGATGAGACTTCAGAAACATGCTTCTGCTCAGCTGGAGTAGCTGTCAGCAGCAGCAAGGGCAGTGGTGAATCCCCAGTCTCATCAGTGAGTAAAAGCAGACTTTCACTGAGCCAGAGAACTACACCGCAGGCATGAATTCCCAGATTTGAGGACAGTGTTTGCACCATCCTTACTGTAAAGCAAGATGGGGGAACACTGTTCCACAGCTGGTTTGATGCTTCTACTCACCATCCTGTCCCCAGGTTTAGAGGCAGTGAGCATGCTCCTGCCTGTTGGGCTACATGGGCCTAGGCAGCCACCTCCCTGATGACCAGCACAGTGCAACCACAAGGGGCAGGCCATGGTTGCTCCAGTTCAACATGCCTGTAACCAGGAGCTTGTGCTGCCAGCAGGGCGTCAACCCCTCGCGTTCCAGCAGACCAGCTACTTGAATGCCAGAGGCACCTTCAAGCGCAGGGGTAGGTAGATTTTTGTTTGAGCAGTGTCACACCTTACCTACGTAACTCAGCAGAACTGGAAGAAATATTAGTCCGTGCGTTGCTCCCAACAGAACCATGGCTAGATACATCCTGAAGTAGAATATCTTGAAGATCTGAGATTTGGAAAAAGCCAGTACTACAATTCCTCCAAATTTGGTCAGTGTGATACCACTGAAAACCTGTCAATAAAAATGTGCTTTTAAGTGGTAAGTAGGTCTTTATGCCCTGCTAAATCCCTTTGCTTTAAGCATTTACTATTTGCTAAAAAAATTCTTCTGTAACTTGAAGCTGCTCTATGCAGTTCTACCTCCTCACCTGAGGATAGTCCTTAAAACCAGAATCCAAGACCTCCTCAGGAAGAGTTCAGCTTGTCCACTAGGACCTGGCACCATAGGCCAAGCTCAGTACACTCCACCCCTCTAATCTGCACAGCCACCTAGTTTGTATTTTCACATCAGGCAGATAGAGATGAAAGCTGTTCCTGATGTAACTCATATTCCAGTGAGGTTCATTACCTGGGACCAGTACATTTATCACCAGAACAGTCTCTTACCTTGGGCTAAGCGACATGACAGTACTGCCTGCATGCTGAGCCCTGCTTGAATTCCCAAAGTTTCAATTGCATCCCATATTCAGAACAACCTTTCTTAGGCACCTCTGAGTATTTGAAAGAGCAGCACTTAAGCTTTAATGGGGCAATTCAAGGTTAATCCAAACTGCCAGTTTAGCTAAAGCTATTAGCTCCATTCTCTGCTATTGAGTAGTAGTAACAGCAGGCTGAAAACTGAGTTCTGGTCACCCCCAGTGCTAGTAGAAGCCAAGGCTGATCTTTAAGTTAAAACCAAGTATTCCAAAAAGAAAAGGCAAGGCCATCCTTACGGCTTAAGGATATTGGCACAACTTACAAAGCTGTAACTTGGCTCCTCATTCCCCTCCCCGCACAGTAGATACTTACTGAACTGCCCATGTGAGACAGAGCTTCTTCTGCACGCTCCACTCTACTGCCCTTAGTACTAACTGTGAATGCTCTTGTCACGTGACTGCAGAATTCCACAGCAATACCACAACTCTAGAGAGAAAGACAGACAGGAAAACATTCCTTTGAATAACCACTTTGATGGTAAGGTCTCTACTCAGAGCTCTGGATGGGCTAGAGAGGTTCTAGCAGCTGTGTTCAGTTCTCAGGGCTTACAGTGTCATCAGAAGTTACAAGCTCAGCACTACTTGGTTACTAGAGGCTGCAACTGGTACTATATGGCGCTCTACCACCAGTCATTATCAGTGGACAATTAATCTGATTAAGTAGGAATTAGAATAGAAGATTGTTCTGGATGTTGAAGAAATCTGGCTTCAGTACAGTGCATGTGAACACTGGACACTAAAATCAGTTCACAGGTATTTGCTGCACTAACGCTGCTGTAGAGTAACACTGAGTATAGACACTCATCTGATACCACGAAGATTCAGCCGAGTTTAACACTTTAATCTTAAAAACAAGCTGTTTTCACAGTCGTTTACAACACTGATTGAACTGGCAAGTCTTAGACTTACCTAGTAGGTAGATTGGCTTGAACATGTGCCTACTTGTAACTGGGGCAACAGCTTAGGCTCTCACAACTTTCTCAGGTCTGCAAGGACTCTCTAGAAAGCAAGGTAAGGCAGAGCTCCAGCGCTCAGCTGGAGTGACCTCGAGTGACCAGCGGGAGTAATGCTCAGCTACTCAGTTCTAAAGCATTTCACCAAGGCACTCGCTGCCCAAGTGGTTTCACCTATTTACAGAGGAGCAACACTGATGCTGGCACACCACAGATCAGCTCTGTGGAACAGCAGTACAGCAGGAGCCTTAGCACTAACCTGTGTTTTCCTTTGCCTTCGGGGTGAACACACAAGCCTCTGCTGGTGTGCAGCAGCCCCTAGTCTAGTAGTAATACATCTGTATAGCTTACAGTTCAACTGCTGTTATCTTACCAGTTCTAGGACTAGTTGCAGTAAAGCCATTTTCTAGGCACCATCTAGACATATTAAGATGGTTCCACTACTGTTCAAATGCCTGTCAAGATTTAGTAGAAAATACCATCTGGCATCATGAATATACACATAAGATACACAGAACTGTTCAAGACTTGGGAAGAGAAGCAGAGAGATGACTCGTTAACTTACCATGACAAGATTTACTAATGAAACCGCATTCAAGCTGATGCCCCAGAGCCACATCACTCCAAACATGTTGATGATTATCATAGCAATAGTTACTGAAACTAGAACAGCAGCCCATACTTCAAAACCAAGCAGCACAGTGGTCACCAAAAATATTGATCCCAAGGAGATGCAGAGGTTAAAGATAGCATCGTGCACAATTGTCAAGTATTGTTCATAGAAGACATAAAACACACTGTGGAGAGAACAGAAATGGTAGTTACCCATTTTCCTCACTGTACACTAATATTAAATTAGCTTCCGTGCTAAGGATAAAGTAGTTCCTTCCTTAGGTCACCAACAGGAACCGGCTTCCTAACATCACTGGAATGACTCCTATAGAACACTGGCTGCTATTAGACAACCTATTTGACAACTCGTCACTAATGCTTCCAAATCAAGGTTGTACCTGGAAGCCAGGGCAATTCCCACACTTCATGTAAGCAGCTGCAGTAGTTGCCAGGAGGCAGTTCCTCACATTGATTGTGGTATCTGCCACAGGGGAATTGCCACAGAGGGTCTGAACTGATCCGTTATGCAGTGAGACACCATAAGGATGGACAGGATTCTTTGAAGCAGAGATTAGTATTTCAGCTGTACAGATACCATTTACAACTCAATTTCATAGCAGTATTCTTTCAGAGCCTTTAGTTAATCGTGCAAGGATTGGACAAGTAGTACTTGACAACACTGCTGCCTTCGCTTAAAGTTTATATTATTTAAGTTTGAAGTCAATACATTCACATTACAGCTTGCAACCAATCAGGTCATCATCTCTGCTTAAGTTGGAGCTATTAAGCCCTACTATGAAAGTCTGGAGGTGCCCAAGCTGAAGCCAGAGCTACCTTTGTAGTGAAGGACAAGTTTCTTGATCAACCACAGTAAAGGAGTTAGTGCTGTGGATGCACATTGTATTTCTGTGCTTTTACTAGACATTCCAGAGTCTCTATATAACCTCCTGTTAGACACAACTCAAGTCTCTCAGGTTTTTCAAGTTGAACAATTGTCACTCAGGCAAGGACGGTCCCAGCATACCTGTAAGGAAACACCCGGTAGTTCTTCTCCTTGATGCCCATGGTTTCAGTAATGTTATCTGCTATAATCCGGGCTTTCTTCATTGCATCGATAAAATCAGACGACGTTTTCAGCACAGTATGGTAAGTCATAAAATAAGTAGCTCCAACATCGGATTTGTTGTTTATCAAGTCGACAGCAGAGCTATATGCAGCATGTCCTCTAGATAAACACAGTAACATTTTAGGTATCAATGTCAATGAGCACCATTCAACTCCATCAGCTTTTATAACTTACAATCTTGTTGCTAACAGTTTCCAAAACCAACAAAAGCTTCAGAGCACAATACATTTCAAGACTGCACAGGACATACTAGAACAGACTGACTATAGAAGTCATTCCTCTTTGTGCAGGGGAAAGCTGCTTTTCCATTTAGTAGACAATTCATTTGTTTTGCTGGTTTTTGTTTCAGAAAATACTACAGAAGAGGTGAGATGTCAATGTTTGATTGTCTTTTAGAAGCCCATTAGATATCCAGCCTGGCAGGCATAAGTCCCACTTCCACAGCAAGTGTCTTTGACACACTGTTCTAACAGCAAGATACACAGACCATGGCTCTTACCCTTTGCCACATTTAGGGTTAGGGTTGTCCGATAAGAACATTGGCAAAAACGTCATAAAGTCTTTGCCCTGTGGCCTCTGCTTGCCTTCTTGAGTCAGTGGTCGACAACGAGTGCAGGAGGGATCAGCGACTGAAGAAACACAGGAAGAAGGTCAGCTACAGGTTCAGATATTCTTTGCTGTAACACTAATAAACTTCTGACTTGCTATATGACAGGATACAATTCCACAAGCTACATACATTACATCCAAGGAGAATTATAGCAAAGTGGAGGATCTGAACAAAGACAGAGCACTAAGGTTTCGTGCTCTATTGAAACTAGCAGAAGAATCAAAACTTTATGACGAGTTATTATTTGCATAACCATCACATGGACCATCTACGTAGCCTGTCTGCAATCTGCAGCATTCCAGTAGAATCTTTAAGTCCACTGAGGCAGCAGTTCAAACAAATCCGAGGGCAGCTCAAGAGGTGCGTGCTCACATTAAGAACAGCTGTTCACCTGACTCACACCGTGGCTGTGAAATGGATAAACCAAGCTAATCCCCTAGTGACAACATGGATGGTAATACCTGAAGCATTGCAAAACTGTCCAGTTGTATTGTAGACTCTGCAACAGGATGATTGTGGCTTCACCCAGTCAAAGTAGTCATCAATCCAGGATGATGGGGCATAACCTATCCTCGTGCTAATAATGTAACATATCCACCATCAGTGATTTTACATTTCATTGCAGAACACATCCCTTCATCTCTTCAGTACTGACTCATGCCAACTTGTTCTGGTCCAAGCTACTTCACTCTCCATATAGACCCCTGCCCCAGTACCCCACCCAGGAGCCAGTCTCACTCGTAGCACCGTGGCAATCAGCAGGAGCTTCTTCCCTGCATTCACACTCCACTGCCAAGCTCAATTTTCCATTCCCCAGTCCACTCCATGCCCCATCGTACTACAGATATTGTCACCTCAGTTTTCAAGCAAGGCTCCTCCTCTAGTTAGGCTGAAGTAAAACCATTGAACTACAGTGGAAAGAATCAGGAAGAGACTTTCTTCCATGGTTAGCTGAGCCCCAGATGCAATTCCTGCTTAGCCAGCCTGGTTTATCCACTGAATTCAGAAGCTGAGCATGCAAGTATTTTTCTAGGAGAGCTTAACCATACTGCCAGGTATTCATGAGTTTTTCATTCTACCTTTCCCAGATACCTTGAAGGACAAAGCCCTTTTTCTAAACCCAAGTAAACCAATGTATCCCACCTGCCCAGACAGGTTTTATCCTCATTCTAGGAGATTGCCACAGCTTCTTCCCTTCCCCCTCCACCTCAAACCACAGTATAAAGCCAGTATGATAGCGTTAGTTGTACAATCAGCAGCTGAGTCTGAACTAAATTAAAAGGACATACCAGTCAGCTACATCTCTTCCATGTGATTATGCAGAGAAAAGCATGAAAGACTTACTAGCTACCAATTTCTGCAGCATTGAAGACTTGCTGGACAAGTGAATCATTATTACATCCCATTCCACCACACACCATGTTCTGCCCTTCCAAAGAGGTGTAGTTGTGCCCTTCCTCTAGGACAAAGTAGACAGGAGGACCAGCATGCAGGTACTTGCTGAGCTGGCTGAAGTAATCCATTACATAGGAGTCCTTAAATGGGAAAGGTTTGAGTTACTATGACAATGTTGAGGTAGCACAACAAAGGATCGAGGTTTCAAGTCAGGCACAAATTGCTGAAGAGCAACACCATCTTAAGACTTACATCTGGCATTGAGAGAGACTGATCCAGTCCAATCTCTACGTTGTGCATAACTGCTGTACTGAATGACAGAATACCCACAAACACTGCTATCTGCAAAAAAAAGCAAATTCATGGAAGTGAGAACCAGGGAGGAACAAGCAGCAAGAGAAGTAACCAACTAAAGTTAATAGGAACCACGCAAAGAGGCTCTAGTTTAAATATGCAACCCAAGCTTGAAACCTAGCTACTCAAAGTTCCCTTTGGAGCTGTAAGGGAAAAATTTATACAAAGAAGGCAGCAATGAAAGATACACCAAACACCTTTGGTAAACAAGCATAGTGGCCTCAAACTGAGTCACAGATTCAGCAACACCACTCTAGATTAATGCACTGGAGGAGCCAACGTGATGATTTTTGACTGTCAGTAACACAACTCTTAAATCTGGACTTTTGACAATCCAAGGTCAAGCCTATTTGCTAGAAATACTGTTGCAGTTGCAAAAGCTTATTCCAATACTGATGCTGAGAGCAAAAATACCACAAGCTTAATTTGTTTTATCGTGTTGAAGATTTTTCTTCAGCATTTAGATCATCAGGCTCACTACACTTCTGCTCAAGTTTAGCTGACTGCTTACTTCAAACAGAATATACATACCACTATTGGTCTCATCCAATCCTTAAGCAGATATGGAGAATACAGATTTTTGAAGAACAGGAATAAGAGGCTCTCCGAACGCTGGACCCCACTCATTTCTTCATTGCTTTTGATGCAGCACAGAATATCCAGTCTATTCCTCTGAAAATGGATTAAATGCTAGATTTAGTACAGTTCTGCAGAAGATGCCACCCCTATTGCACTCCACTTACACATGCATCTATACTCACCTCTTGACGCTTAATATCCAAGCCCAGGAGACTTACAAAGCAAGTGACTTGAAGAATGAAGTCTATGAGCACAGCCATTCCCGCAAAAAGGGAGAACGTGCGAACCGCCGGCATCGTAGACAGCGTCCCTGAAGGAAGCAACCCAGGCAGTTCAGCAAATTCCTTTCTCTTAGAAATGCTTGAGCATTTTCTAGACAGATGCCCAATTAAAATGCTAGCCTTACAGGGGGACAAAGAGCCTTTCTCTTCAGAGCAAAGAAAACAGCTGATTCAAGCCTGGCTGTGACTACTCTCTTTGACCTGTTTGACAGCGTTAAGGCTGAGCAAAGCAACAGGCTTTAAGACATCTCTCAATTCTAAAGTTAATAGTCTCATGCAGGACGCAGAAGAGGATGGTTAAGGTGTGCTATCAAGCAAGATCTTGCTTCAATATTAAGCTCCTCAATGCAGGTTGAACTAATGGCAAATTACACTCAGAGTAAATAAGTTTGTTACGAGAGAAAGCAAATTTATACGGTAAGAACCTCAAGTATCTCAAGTAAGATAGGCCTCTAACTTCTACTGTAGGAGGGAACCTCTAACAATCTGCCACGAGGCATGTTTCCAAGCAGTGTCAAGATGACCAAATGCAATATAGGCATTAGTACACCCCGATGTTTGATACATTACAAAAGGTGACATTTAGTCCTGTCAGTCACTACAAATTAGTAAAAAGCTCCAGCCTTTCAAGCTGAAGAGCTTGACAGATTCAGAATTGCATCTTTTTAACTCCCTGAAGTACTGTAATGCCTGTAAGTCAAGTTAAACTTGATCATAGCAAGTTTAGCAACTTCCTCTACAAATTCTTCCTTTGTTTTTTTGTTTTGTTTTTGCATTTATTCTTGCAACATGCAGGTTCTCAAATCTTCTCTTCAAATATTAAAGAAGTCTTACCAAGAAAGAATGCCACAGTCTCCGAAAAAGATGAGAGAAACATACTGGGTGCCACATCTCCCAACACTCTGCCGATCTGTTTATCCAGAGTTTCACCCTGGAGGCGCTCATCTCTCTGTTTTAAAGGTAATAATTTATTATCATTAGGAATCAGGCACTTTAGAAAGTGTTTTCATATGGCTTAAAAACCACCAAGTTTTAACCATCTAGACCTATTTTTTTTATTTTTTGTTTTCACTGCCTTAACTCAAGTTGGATAAGAAAGGCAGAGATTCCCTGATACAAAAGCAGTATAAGCATTCCCTGTTGCCTTGCTTCAAAGTTAACTTAAGACACAGTAATAAGTTCAGTGCTTCAGGCAAAACCACACGTTTGCCAGAGGCAGTGCCAGTTTCAGTGAGCTATTGAGGTTGTCAAATTAAAAAGCCAATTACTCACTCACTAAAACTTAATGTTAGAAGTCCCTGGTCTGAAGCATGCAGTTTATTCCATGATTACTGTTCACAATACACTAAAATTACACGTGATCAAAGCAGTCAAGTTCTACAACTACCAGAGAAGGATGTTTGAAATATTATTCATTCGTATGTGGACAAGAAACTATATTAAATGAGCCTGACATCAGAAAGCAGTAAGAAAAAGATGTTTTAATTTTTTTGTGGGGTATCAATGTATGTATAAGTCAGTCTTGTCTCCCTTGAAGGCCACTAGACATCCTGTGAGAGTCCAGAGCTGCTCAGACCAAGTACTGGAATGCAGAGGACTTTCTGCTCCAGGCCTTTAAAGGTAACAGGCACACTTAGGAGAGTCTGTATGAAAGAACACATACCTGAAGTGTCTGGACTATAATGAAAATGTTGTCCACCCCAATAGCCAGCACCAAGAAGGGAATTACTTCTATGACAATCAGTGTCAGTGGGACTCCAAAGTAGCTGAAAATACCTATAGAACATGCCACCGAGCTCAGTACAATCAGGATTCCTGCAATGCCCAGGGAAATCTTTGAATCCACCTAAAAAAGTTAAAGTGACTGTCAACCAAACCAGCACCATGTAGGACATTATAGCAAAGGTAAAAAAAAAAACATTAAATATTTAGTGTAGCTAATAGAAAGCTTACTTTTCTAGTTCTTCTCTTCATCCAGATATTAAAACAAAACAAAACGATTTGAGCTACAAGCCTTAAAGCTTAAAAAGTTAACTGCACACCTCAACTGAAAATAGACTTAATTGACAAGACTGACATGCTCCCCCTAACTCCTGCTCATGGAGGACTCAGTGCTTTAAGACAAGACTAAATGTAAGCAGTCTGCAAAAATATTTCAGTCCTCTAAAGCACAGAAAAACCAGTCAGCAAGCTGCAGCAGTGAGATCTGTACACGTACCAGCAGTCTTCTAAAGCTCTGGATATGTCCCAAAGCTATGGAGATGTATACAAACATTACAATATAGCTTATCAACACGGTGCCAATATCACTGTCACTTTCACGATTGATTTCGTCTTCAATGCTCCGTTCCGCAGAAAATGAGATCGTTAAGTTTGGGTTATTGTAGTTCTTCAAAAAGTTAATAAACCTAAGACGACAAAAAAAAAATCAGTCCCACTTTAAAGGATGAAATATCTTGTATTAGAAATACTTGGAAGTCAGCTGAAGGCAGATTTCTGTCACCTCTGTGGTACAAGAGTGCAAAGTGGCTTAACAATACTTTCAGGGACAGTCCTCACTTTTAAAAGCAGGATGCCAGCCAGCTACACAACTCTAGAGCTCTGCTCCAAGCACCAGAAATCCACTGTGCTGAAATACCTTCCCCATTGTCTCCAGAGTCTGAGGACAACAAGATATCTCACATAAGCATAAACTATTTCAAAGTGCACGTGCAGTTTTCCCTCAAAGCTAGGCCTGAAAGTGCACACATGAAATATGACTGCGACTTGCTTAGAGTACTTTAGCACTTCATTAGCCCTTATTTCAGTTCCCCCAACTGAAGGGAAGTACTTGTGACACAAGTAAACACTAGTTGTACTTTGTCTCAGACTTTCTAGTAATTTTTAGCTGAACTGTTAGCCACAGCAGCTGGCCAGTATAAGCCAACATCAGCTCTTTAAACTGGTGAAGGGGATGAGAGCTTTAGATCCTCACCTTGAAGAATTTTGTAAAAATTACAGTTTGAGAACTACATGTAAAACTAGACCTTTCCATTGGTGGTAACAGTTCAGTGGATTGGAGAGAGTCTGTGTAATTCTAGCCAAAGTGAAATATATCAGGGCCACAAAAATGATCAACAGGTTGGAGCACCTTTGCTACAAGGACAGGCTGAGGGAGCTGGGGTTGTTCAGCCTGGAGAAGAGAAGGCTCTGGGGAGACTTCAGAGCAGCCTCCCAGTACCTGAAGGGGCTACAGCATGCCTGTAGCTCTACTGAGAAACTGGCAGTGCACTACAGGTGTTTTTCGTGTATCTACATGTAAAGATTGCTCTAAGTAACATATGCATTCCAGAATACAGGAAGCCTACTTACTCTTTTTCCCATGCCAAGGTTTTCATTAGCTTTCTTGAGTCGTTGTAGTAGTTGTTGACAGGAAAAGTAATGACAAGAGCTGTAGCATTATTATAGTTATCACCTATAGAGTAGGAAAAAAAAGTTGTTAGGCTTTACAAAAGGAAACTTAGATTCCAGTACAGGCAGGTACAACTAAGTTTAAAATTAGTATGGTCCAAAGCAAACCCATCCTCACAACTCCATAAAATACATTCTGTTTAACAACATTGAGTTCTCAAAATAACCCTACTGAAATAAAAATGGAAGTTGGTAAGTACTCCATGCTCATGGCACCCCAATGTTAAAGCAGTACATGGTTAGACAATGGGCTACTACTACATATGTGCTTATGACTTTCCATCTAGAGAGAGATCAAAACGTGGTTTCTTAAACATAGTGCCTCTTGCTCACTTAGGTTTTACTCAAAGTAAACACACAAATCTACAGTTTAATCAAGTGCTTGCCTTCAAAGACTGTTTTAGTATATTTGTTTTATCAAATTATATTTGATTGGATAAATTACTTCATAATAATTCTGGCTTCAGAATTATTATGACAGGATTTCCCTTGTCAGCTTCTTAATCTAATCTTAACTGCTCTGTCAGATCAGTAACAAAAAATTATTCTAACTCAAAGGCAAAATATATGCTCATCCCAGCACATCAATTTGACATACTTCATGGCTTTACCTAGTCTTCAAAACCTAAAGATCCCTTAGCAGGCCCAAAGTAGAAGAACACTTCCATACCTGCCAACAAGACAAGTATGTTTCAGTAACAGACTACTCTGGAAGTTTCAAATGCAAGCAGCCTACCTCCAATCTCAGCACTGATCTAACTGAAGAGTTATTTGAAATACCCTTACTTACTGCAAGTTTAACACAACTCCAGTTTCTCTGAAGCACATCTAAACATTTTGAATGAGAAGGCACTTTTGGTGACAAAGGCAGCACGCCAAGTACGTACTTTCAAGACAAACTGCAACACTGTTTTGCCACCTACCATCATATCCTCCCAACACCAACCATGGAAATACAGGTCCACCAAATGTTCCCAAGCAGGAATCGTGAAGCAAGCTTGTGTCATTCAGTGATGCTGGAGCCCTAAAGAGATCACCAAAATAATGATTAGCTTCTGCTTGACAACTGCCAGTCTGCCAGGACTGCTGGTAAGTTATGGAAAGTGGCTCAGTGAGCACTTCCACCAGCTCCCATAGTACCCTTGAGCGGATTCCATCTGGCCCCACAGACTTGATTATATACTGATGTTGAAGCAGGTCCCTCACCACCTCCCTTTGGATTACGGGGACTTCATTCTGCTCCCCGCCCCCATCTGCTAAGCTCAGGGGTCTGGGTACTCCAGGAACAGCCTACTCTACTACTTAAGACTGAGGCAAAGAAGGCATTGAGTACCTCAGTCTTCTCCTCATCCTTTGTCACTATTTTACCTCCTGCATCCAATAGAGGATGGAGATTCTCCTGAGTCCTCTTCTTGTTACTAACATATTTATAGAAATTCTTTTTATTGTTCTAGCATCCAAGGCTAGGTGTCTTCCCTGTCTTCCCAAAACAAGGAATGGCTTCTACTCAACTGAACTATAGACTGAAGTGAAAACTTAGAAACAGTCATCTGTATCAGAATTCTACTTCTCAGGAGTGTTTGAAACACAGTTAAGGTAGAACAGAGCCAGCATCTAGATCAAACCATGCCTAACCTGAAAACTGACTAAAATGCAGCTCCTGCTGAAGTACCAAGACAAAGAAACAGAAGCAGTCTACACTAATCTGCAGTTTCACATCCTATTGTGATGTTGAAAAGGAGTAAGAAAAGGTTTATGGGGACAGTAAGAACTAGCTGATTTTGTTTGCCAGCAAGACAAAGACCTAGTTGGCCTAGAAGCACATGTAATCACACTGCTTACCGAACACAGTATAAGAAGTGAGTATGGTAGTCAGCATAGACAAAGAACTCATCCCCAGTAGTGTGATCTAGTACAGAATGACTGTTTTGGAAGTAGTTGAGTACACTCAGAATAGTGCAGTTGTTGTTGTAGGGAGCGAGGGGAGCCAGGCAGATGTCTTTCAGCATTACAGTCTCATTGTCAAAAGAAGCAGTTATGTTGACAATAGCATCCTGCAAACTCAGCACCTTGGAAAAAACAAACAAGCCAAACCATAGTTTAAAAGCAGCACAAGAAAACATTTCCCCTGCAAGCCAGAGGAGGATAGTGAGCATGCAAGCCCTGACAGCAGTGGCAAATATTGATGCCAACACACGACTAAATTTTATTATTTCATTGTTCACAATAATACTTACTGGAACTTAGCTTGCAACTCTACCTCTAACAGAAGAGGTCAAAAGACAAGATTTTCAGCAAAAAATTGTTATAGCAAGACCAGGTTTTTTAATATGATAACTAGTGATTGTTTTGATGGCATTACAGATGGAAGTCAACACCTATACGTTTAGGTGTTTGCTCTCAGGAAGTCCCAATTACCTGATGGAGAATCTCTTTGTTCAGTGGAGGCCCAAAAGGTACATCTGCTCCTGATGGGTATGGTGAATAGGTGTCTGGATGACTCTTTGGTGCTTGAATAATAAGTTGTTCAGTACGATAGAAAGGCCCAAAGTGTGTGTCGAAGTACTCCTTCTCCTTGCGAGCTTGACTGCTTGGGGCTGACCAGAGATCTACAGGGTTTGTAGTTGCTTTAATATACACAAAGCCTGAGCAGCACATTGCAATGAAGACCACAGAGAAGAGGATAACAGGACGTGGATTTCTGACACAGAAAGCCCCCCATGATGTAAATGTCATCCTTAGGCCATTCTCAAACCTTTCACCAAGCCTTTCACCACAGGTAATTTTTCCTGTAAAAGCAAGAGGTAAAAGTTTGAGAAGTCAGTTAAGCAGCGTTTTCTTGAAGTCCACTAGGAAAAATGAAATATTATTCTACTTCCCATTGTAGTAAGCACCAGAAGCTATGTCTATGCTGACAGCCAGACCTAGGGACCAATCCCTGACTGAAGTCAAGGGGGCAGAAATCAGTGTGTCCCTAACATCACTCCTTCTAAAGCAAAAATTATCTTTGACAGCAGTAGGCACAGCAAATAAAGGTAGGAAGCAGCTAAAAGATACATAAACCTTAAATTAGCCACCTCAGCTGCTACACTAGTTAAACTACAGTTCTTTCACAGTGTGCTTTGAATGGATACATGGATGGCTCAGAACCCAATCAAATTATTTTAGCACCATGTTGCCACCTTCACCCCCAGCTACAAAGCTCTCCAGAAATTCCTGTTAGTATCACTAGACCTGTAAGCTGTACAGCCAGAGCTTTCAACATGGGTAAGCGCTGCTTTAAGAGAGGAATGACACTGGCCAAAAGACTGAAATATACTCCTGGAAGAATGGATTATACAGCCTAACAAAGCTAAAATTTCAGAGCCCTTCTGGAGGAAGGGGATCACTTAAGCTGAGTTTCTAATAAATCTATTACTCTTATCCAAGACATACCATTGTCACGATGGGAATTCATAGAAAAGGCTACGTTGCTGTCAATCGGTGTGTACTCCGAGACAAAGTGCCGCCTCCTGCAAGACAAAAAGATATGTTACCCTAACTCCCCTAAAAAGGCGTCTTTTGGGGTTTGTACAGTTATACTAGTCTAATACTAGTAATAAATTTTATATCTGACTCCTCGAGAATCTGTAGGTACCGTGTTCCTCCTACCTTTACCCACTCAAGAACAGAAATCTACAGCTTTATGATTCTTTGGAACAACTTAGTCATATTGACTGCCTTAAACTTTTCCTGGATCAAACACATGTTCTTCACACATACGTAGAAGATTAATAGCACTAAGAGCACAGAGAATCCTCTTACAGTGATATACATTTGCAAGAGATTGCTACATTAGAAACATTTTACTTCATTAGTCAAACTGTTTCAGTAATACCTACTTACCCTGAAGAAAGGATGACACGAGAAAAAGAAAGTAAAGCACTTTGTTCCTGTCCTGCAGACAAGCAAGTTGTAGCACAGAACACTTATGACAGACCTATAATGCTTATACTCATTCCTGATACTCAAAGCTGGAGATAAGTTCAATAGCCTCCTCATGGCAATCTAATCAGACCTCCAGTTATGGCAGGATGTTTTGGGCTGTGAACCAGACAGCTCGAACACCCTTACTGTTACATGTAGTTTACTATGCATGTTGCCCAGTAAGATAAGGCTGCTGAGCACATAAGTTTGTTGTGCCCACTACCCTTTTCCACACAGATTTAATTCTTATTATAAAGCACTTTCAGATTCCTCGTCATAACTGAACAATATTAAAGTTGCACTGAAAGGTACCACGATGCTTAAGGTTATTAGACAGTGTAAACCTCTGGAAAAGGTTATTAAGAATTACTAATAGGTTTCCACTGCTCCAGACTGCCAGGACACCCACACCAGAGCATTTACAGCTACAGTTACTCTTGTGCTTTACTAGTGAGTATTGCATAGGACAGAGAAGCTGCCTTGCTGCCCCTTGCTTTACAAAGTGCTATTATTACTAGAAGCTCGGCTTCTGTGTAGTTTTTTTCCAAACAGGAGATTAAGGAGGTGTGTTTGTGACTTAAATTGCAAATAGGGCAGCGATTGTTTTGTCACAAGTATTAGTTTGCAGGAAAACTGCGTTATGATTCCACATTACTGCCAGTGCTAGATCTTTCTCTCCCACTGATGCAGAACTGAGTTCCTACAATCCCATCATCTTTAAGTCAAACTTTTAGTGATTCTTTCCCCTCAGCCACGTCTCCTGATAAAGTATGGTGTGTTACACATCCAACAGTGTTTAACAACAGCCACAAGTAATGGAGACTTTGACTAAACACTGCATGTGGTAAACAGGCTTCTCCATTTTGGAATTTTCCAGTATTCAAATGACAACTTAAGGAACAAGTAATATGAGGAAACGAACAGGACTGCATTTTTACTTAGTCATATGTGTTCTCCAAAATATTGGTTTTAGTCCACTGACCTAGTTCTTAAGCATTGTAAAACCCCACAGGTTCCAGAGAAAATTGACATTTGAATTTTAATTTAATGCATTCCACCCAAGAACAGACACAGCTGAACTGAGACTTTACCACAAAGGCTTAACCTCAATCAGAGGAAGCAGATATATAAGCGTTTCCCTACTTCCCCCCAACTTTTGTGTACTCCCATGTGCTTGCTTATGAAAGTTGTAGGTTTGTATATTTGATTTTGTAGCTACAGGTGAGTGAGTTGCACATCAACCAGAGTTCTGCACTCAGATTTTTACCACATGGTTTTAGGTGTTAGAACACTCCCTGTAAGTATAAGCATTTGCCACAGAATGTGACTTTTGGCTGGACAAAGAAGTAGACATAAGCATTCTGCCCTGGGCAAAGGAAGTTTTCAGGGAAAAAGCAACTAACTTTCAGAGCTGAGCATTTTTGAATGCTTTACCTGTAACACCAGATTCCAAAAACCAGTGCAAAAAATACGAATAGAAATCCCATGTAGGAGATCCACATGATGACATACATAGCATCCAAACCGAACAAAAGCCACGGAGCAGGCAATGGAGGGGGCTGAGGTTTTGGACCACAAACAATTGAACAGTCCTGACAGCTGCATGGTCCTGTTGAATCATCCATGGACTCATTACAGCCTTTGGTAGCGTTGTTCATGGGATTCATTCCATGGACAGGAACATCTATGACAAATCACAAGTTGCAAAGCCAGTTTACTACCATGTAAAAAAATCAGACCTGAATATCTTCAGAATACTGCCATTCAAGCTATCTAGTTGCCTGAGCTCAGTCCATCCATTAATGAGTTATAGGGATCTATATAGCAAGAAGCTGTAGAGAAAGCAAGTGCAAATTATGACTTCCAAGCAGAAAATCAAAAGAGATAGTAAATTTATCTTACAGGTCTTTGAAAGCCTCTGGCTGCAGACATTCATTGCTGGGCAGCTATTGGCATACCAACTATAGCACACGGCCTTTGACAGACACTTCAAAGGCAATGACTATTCAGTTTCTTACCTGAAAAGATAGGAATAATGCTGAAAGGAGTCTGTCCATTGTCTTTACTAAACATGTACTCAATCCAGTTGGTTGCATTGCAGTCCTTTACATCCTTCCCACACAGCAGTCCCAGTGCTTTAACATTACTTGATGGAGCCTCCACATCTTTGCAGGCATTATACATTGCTAGGAAGAGTGCATGAATACAGAAACCAATATTATTTGAGTAAGCATTCCAAGTATTTCCAATAATCAAAGACTCACCAAGTTCAAAGAATATGCTTATAGCTTTCAAGAGGAAATATCTTAAGATATATCCTAGCAACGGGACAAGGGGTAATGGCTTTAAATTGGAAAAGGGGAGATTTAGATTAAATACCAGAAAGAAATTCTTTACTGGGAGGGTGGTGAGGCTCTGGGACAGGTTGCCCAGAGAAGCTGTGGATGCTCCGTCCCTGAAAGTGTTGAAAGTCATGCTGAATGGGCTTTGAGCAACCTGCTCTAGTGGGAGGTGTCCCTGCCCAGGGCAGGGGGATCGGAACGTGATGATCTTTAGGTTCCCTTTCAACTCTAACCATTCTATGATTCTATGAAGATAGTGAAATAATGCTTTCAGTTGTATTTACAGTATTCAAGGTTGCAACACTGTTACAGCTATCTTACTCCAAGTAGGTCTACTTTATCTGCAATACACTAGAACCCACTTTATTGTTTGAGAGGGAAAAGATGCTTAAGTTCCTTTCAGGGAAAGTTGTGAAAAATATTTAAGGTACTTTTGACCTGTAGGCCATATACGACTTTCAAATATCTCAACTTGATTAATGGTTACCACACAAAGTATACAAAGACTGAATTATGCTTCAAGCTTACTATAAAACCAAAATAGAGCCTGAATTTGTTTGTTCTTAGAATATTATTAGGTCAGTTTTGGACACTTAATATTTGGCAACAACTTTGTCCTTCTGAAGTTCAAGTTAAAGTAACAGCTCTTAACAATTTGTATAGATCTCCAGTCTCATCTGAGTCTTGATAAACACTGTTAAGAACAGTGTGTGATGTTTCCTACCCAGGCAGAAGTTGGTATTCCAGCAGTTTCCAAGGGGACCTACTGGCACCTATTTGATGCCTCAAACTTCAAAAAACAGTCTAAGATGTTACCCACTGCCAATTCTTCCTGTGAAAGCACTGATCTTGTTACCTTGACAAAAGTCTACAAAAGCCTAGGTAAATTAACACACTGCTTACTCACCATTTGCAAAGCTATCTCCAATGAAGTACTGCAGCTCTGTGATGCTACTTTTGTTCTCTTTTGAACCTGGATCATAATATGGTATGGTGCTCGTAACATTCAAAAAGTCAGACTGATAGGGACTGCAAGTCAGTTCACAGAAAAGGTTTATCAAGTTGTAAAAACATGATGGACATCTGGATAGGAAAGTAAATGAAAAA
Source organism: Jacana jacana (assembly GCA_013400555.1). Classification (NCBI taxonomy): domain Eukaryota; kingdom Metazoa; phylum Chordata; class Aves; order Charadriiformes; family Jacanidae; genus Jacana; species Jacana jacana. The sequence goes on along the minus strand of VZTM01002745.1, from coordinate 164,598 downwards.
CAATCAGGTTAAGAGGTAAAAATGCCTTGTAAGTACAAACATTCTGCTCAAAGTCACAGAACAAAGTATTCAAATTCTACAATACTTTAACTAGCAATACAAAATTAATTCATGCTTAAAATTGCTTAATACTCAACAGTAGCATCAACATAGTTCACTAGCAAAATTGCCCGGCTCAAATAGCAGATACAAGCAGGATTTGACAGAAAAGTTATCTGCTGTTAGCAGGAAGAACTTCTGTTAGAACAAGATGACAGAACCATACTTTATCTCACCCTCTTCTGCAGGCTTCATTACAAATACAGTAGCTTGAGACAGAGGTAATGTTTATTCTACCAACTCACTCAATCCAGACCACAAGTAGCTGTTTCATGAAATTAAAGTCTCCTGGTATTTGATGAGGAAGCCTCTCCAAGAGATTGCTTTAATAAGCCTTTAAATGTAACTGCCACCTTTGCTACAGTCTACTTGAACAGTAGAGCCTTAATGCGCTTTCTTATTATGTTACAAAGCTCTAGTTGTTTTGCTATTCATTAGCATACCTGGAGAGGAACTGAAGAGGCAGCTGCAAGTTGTTTTTCAAAGTCTGAAGCTGACGAACATCACAGCAAGTGCTAACATTGCCAAAGAATAAACCTGGACAGAGTTCCTTAAATAAAAACAGTATTGAGATCAAAGGGCAGGAAGGAAAAGCATATTTAAGACTCCAGAACTCATATGGGTTCTGCTTCAGCATATTTCAGAAAGCAGTAGCTGTTGCTGTGGGAGATGCATAGAAAAAAAATAAAATCAAAATCAGTCAAGCCAATGTGATTCTCTAAAGAATCACTTCTCTTATTTGAGGCATTGCTTCCTTTTAAAATATCCTCCAGATAATCTTTTAGTCACCAGGGTCTATATATAGAATGATAATGGTATTTGAGAGTCTATTAGGAAAAGGACAACACGTGTTTATTCAAGTTGAAAGTATCCCCACAGCTTATCCTCTCGTATAGGATCTGATACTATCCAGAAGGCAAAGTCTCAGAAGGTAAGCTACCTACCACAAAAATCACTGATTACCTGGAAGAGCTATTTCATGTTCAGCTTACAGAAGAGACAAATGCATTTAATACAAAATATAACTGATAGTAACATAGAAGAACTGTACATTAAGTCTTCAGGAGCAGTACAACACAGCAATTAGCTCACCTCTGTATTTCAGTCACTCCTGTCACCAGCCAAACTATCGTTTGACTCTAAAGCTATTTCACACTTTAAAGCTTTGAACTATCATCTGCCAGGAGTCAAGTCTGGCAATATCATCCTATATTGTGCAACAAATCCACAAACACGATTTTGACTTTGATTTTGTTCACTTTGACAGCTACAGCCCAGATATGGAAATAAAATCTCACCAGGCACAGTTAAGGAGAGAACTTGAACAAAGTTTGCTCCATTTGAATAAGTGCCAGCTACTGCCTTCCTATTTAAAGGAGAGATCAGGAATGATCATTTGATGGAAAACATAGTTTAGTCTTTGAAAGATCAGAAGTGCATAACTGCAGAACATATTGTAGTTTGTAAGAGTCCTAAAGTTGGACTGAAGAGTCCTCAAACCGATGAGGAAAATACACAGCAAAGTGAAGCAATCTTATATTTATAGTTATGTTTGTGACAGCCTGTAATCACATGTGTTGGAGCCTCCTCATATCTCTGAAGAGAAACTGAGGTATTTTACCTTCACACAGTTGGGGATACAAGCTATCCCTGAGAAATCAAAACCAGGCTGTTTGTTTTCTCAAGCTAGGACAAGAAAGCTTAAGGTCACAGTGCAGGTCCAATAGAGCTCAAGACAGAGCTCCAAAGCATAGAAGTATGATTTAGCAGCAGACCTCCAAAAGAAGCTCACCTGAATTAAGTCATAGCCATCCTCTGGTAGTGCTATTGGTAGTCCATCATAGGCACAGTTGTATCTTTTGTCTTCAGAAGCAACTCCACATTCCCCGTACCAGACACACTGTGAAAGTACCTAGTCAACACAAGATAACTGATTAACTGCGAGGAACAGTTGCCAAATTCATCTGCTATTGTATAATGTGTGTGCTACCATTCCAAAATCCACTTACAATCCAGATCAGATCACTTCCTGCTAGTTTAAACATCTGCATATACTGTATAAAACACCCATTAACAAAAGCATGTGTTTTTGACACGGTGCATATCACCACTGATCTCCGGCTCAGCTCCCCACTTTTCCTTGTCTAGTCTAGAAACAGGAAGTACACTGGCTATAGTTGAGACCAAGTATAAGAGTTACTTCAGAAAAACCTAAATCAATACTGCAGAAGGATCTGCAAATAGAAGGCAATGTAGAAAATTTCTTCATGCAAGACACGGCATGTGA
>VZTM01002745.1:128111-155651 GCA_013400555.1 Jacana jacana | reverse complement strand
GGGTGTGGTGGGGTGGGGTGTGGTGGGGTGTGGTGTGGCGGGGCGGGCGGCAGCCGCTTTGGCAGCAGGGATGGCCGCTCCGTTTGTTTGGCATCAGCTTGGGACTGGGCTGGGGTCAGGCCGGAGGGAGGCACACTGAGAGAAGGCCAGGGACGTGTGAGGCGTTCCAGTGCGGCCGCTCGGTGATTTCGCTGCCGCTTTATTGCCTACGCCACCGGGAACATCGCTCCACTGGGATAAAATCGGTAATTTAGCTGATATTGCCATCTGCTGACACAGATGCAGACTAGGCGTGGTGTGGCGGCTTCACAGGCTAACGTGTTGGCCGGGACCGCTGGAGGGTCAGGTCCTCCAACTCTGCTGAAAGCAGAATCCGGTTAGATCGGGTGGCTCTGGGGATTGCCCTGGCTGCCTTCTGAAGAGATTTCACAGCCTCTTTGGACAAACTGTTCCACTTTATTGACCACGCTTAGAGTGTTTTTCCTTTCCTCTCTCTAAAGAGATTATTCCCACCTTGCAGCTTGAGCCTGTGTCCTCCTGTGCAGTCACTGTGCCTGCCTGAGGAGAGCCTGGCTTCCCCTTCTCTGCACCCTCCCATTTGGTAGCTGCCCAGAGCAGTAAGATGTCCCCAGAGCCAGCTTTCTGCTAAACAAACACAGCTCATGTGCTCCAGCAGCCCCAGCTGTTGCAGTGTCAGTAAACTGGACTGGCTCCAGTATGCCAGTGTTTTGGCTTTTTTTTTTTTTTTTTAATCTGGGGAGCCCAAACCTGGACACGATACTCCAGATGTGGTCTTACAGGTCTCAAAGAGAGGAGTAGCCCCAGAGTTTGATTTACTGTCTACCCCCTTGCCGATACAGCCCGTTGACTCATGTTCAGCATCTTGCCCAGCCCCAAACCCATGTTCTTTTCTGCAAAATTGCTTTCCATCCAGCTGCTGCCCAGCTTGTACTTTTCCGTGGAGTTATTCCATCCCAGGTGTGGGACTTGGCATTTGGCAGGTGCTAAACAAGGCTCGAGAGTAACTAAAGTTATATTGTGTTTTAATTTTGGTGCTGTAAATAAAATTAAAAACCCCAAACCAAACAGTTTCAGCACTGTGCAGTATGATCCTAAAAGCAGGGGACCGAGTTGCTCCCTTTTCAAGGCACTCTACAACAGCAGAGGATGCAGTGTGCAGGGCTTGCAGAGCTACTACAGGTTTAAAAAAAAATGCAAGAACTTTGTTTCAGAGCTTGTGAAAAAGGTGAAGGATGGCAAAACTGGCTGACCAGAAATGGCTTTTCCTTTCTGATTGAATTACGTAGAGAAGAAATTATTTAGGAATCACAGGCGAGAGAGATCCAATCTATAATGATGTAAAACAAGCAAAAGGGAATCTATTGCAGGGACAATTTCCACCATAAACTAATTAGGTCCATAACATCACACTTGTCTACCGCCTAGAGTATAAACAGAGAAAAGAGGTAGTATGTTAATGCTGATGGGTATCTATATTGAGACGGCTGTCTAAAGTCACACTGTTATTCCAATGCAGTTCCTCAGAGAGCACTGCCTTTTTGTGCTCAGAAGCTGAGGTGATACAAGATGTGAAGACTGGCCAACGAACACTAATCAGACCAAGCCTATCCTTGGTCATAAGAGACTTCTGAAACCTTGTGTAACAGCAGCTGTGGGAACCCAAGCGTGTATCTGTTTCTGTGTGGCCTCTGTACGCTGGCAGCCAGCAGAGCAAAGCAAAGCAGGGTGTTCCTGCAGCCCTGCTGCAGCCTTTGGTCCTCACCACGGCTGTGTGCCATACTCAGGGGGTGAGGATGCTGGGCAATGCTGGGCAGCTCTTGGGCATTTAAGTATAGCTGTGTGAGTGTTATCAATGATAAAGCTGGCACCGTTGACTGTGTCATCTTCTTTCCTTCCGGGTGGGGAAAAAGTAGCCCTGACTACTTAACCCAGATCAATGCTACCAGCAGCTCATTGCCTTGTCTGTGGTACACATGGACCAAGAGAGACCATCCCCACTCCCAGCTGCTCTCATTGAAGGATATGTATCAAGTTATGTCCCGTAAGGTTCCCTTTTAAACCCAGGATTATGCATAGCTTTTAGGGCCTGTCTGCTTGGGAGGCTAATGGGGAATGCTTATTTTGGTCCTTGCAGCATATACTAAACTAAATTTTGCTACTTGGAAGAGGAAGCTAGTATTAATTCACAGTGTAAGGTGTCACTTGGTGCTGCCATCTCATCCAACAAGTCTGTTAATCGTTCATTAGGTTCATATAGGCTTCTTTCACTCACTGGATACCCTGGATGATGTAGAGGTGCCTCGTGTAAAAGAGGTGCCTGCTTTGTTCTGTTCTACATCTTTGATGGAAAGCCCCGAATATTGCTTTCAGAGCTGTGTCCCCCACACTGTTTCCACTGCTTTGCTCAATGCAGGGATGAAACCTGTGTTGCCACTTTCACTAGAAACTCAGGCACCCAACGGTAATAATGACCTTGCAATTTCTAGATGGCAATCTGTCTGAAGAACTACTTGCCCATACAAATGGAAACACAATATGTGATCACTTTGCAGCAAAAGCAATTAGAATGTCCATCGCTGTTTATTCTCCATAATTTATTACAAGTCTTTATTATTTCTATTGCGATAGCACCCAGAGGCACTTGCAAGAAGTGGGAGCTCCGTTAAGCAACACCCTGCACAAGCATATGGGAAAGCAGGATATTTTCCTTGGACAGCTTGCAATCTAATGCAAAGACAAGCTGCAACAGGTGGGTGAGAAGTTTCACCCAGTTTCTCACGCCTCCATTTTTTTGTAGAGCCAGCCCAAACCACTATAGCTTGTTCCAGGACTGTTTTTCCAGCTAAACCAGAATAATACTTGTACTAAACAAAGCTGGTGTTTCCTATTTGGTGTTGTAAGCAATTCATGTTCTTTTCATCAGCTCTCATTTGTCAGCCTTCCTCACCTGTGGCAGCCTGCTCACCTTTTAATTATACCCACCTCAATGTACCTATTACTTCGGTCAGATGCTCTTGGCTTCAGACTTTCCATGTAGGATCAAATCAGACTGAGGGAGCTGAGAGCAATCTGCCTGGTTCTGCCAGTGCTCACTTAAATATGTGTGTAGCACGTCAGGTGACGCTGAATCAAGTCTCTTTGTCTTCTGATTTTGATCTGTGTATTTTGATGGCTGCTCTACCAACCTGCACCAGCGTATTTCTATGTAACCTTAGAACGTCACTTATAGTCACTCTTGAAGGTAGCATCATTTCTGCATTTATCATTGACATCTCTGCAGCTTGTTAGTTTTTGATACAATTAGGTGAAATTATTTATTGCTTAGGAGCGCAAGCTTGGCACTTGAATTTGAAGGATTCAAAGTTTGTTCCAGTTTTGCTACAAGCTTGCTGGAGGATCTGGGCAGGTCATTCAGTGCCATTTCCTCTTCTGTAAAGTTGTACCAATTGTATGGTGACATGTGGCCCAAGAACTCCAAAACCAGGTGTTGGTGTCAGCCAGTGAGCTGCTGAGGGAAAACACTGTACAAATGCAGCTTATTATTGTGGCAGAGTCTGGAGACACACTGCATTTGTTGCTTTGAGCAAATAGGTGCAGTGTGTACTCATACCAGATACTGTGCATAAGCACTGATATGCTAACAAATTCAAGGTGTGACCTATTAATGGCTGTGGATGGCTCCTGCTTGGTATTAATGTCAGTTTACTGAGTCCCTGTGAGCACCGTGCTGCCACTTGGTAAGTCAGGATTTTCTGTCAAAGTGGAGAACATGGGCAAAATTATCAGAGGGCAGTCCCTAAGGGCACTACCAAAATCAGACTTGGCAGGAGGAATGGGAGATGGGTTTATGAGCCACAATTCACCTGAGGAACAGGCTGATTATGTCTGGAATGAAGACATTTTGTCAGCTTAATAACAGTTTATCCCAGTGAGTAGGGTCCGATGCAGTAGCATGGCCAAGGGACTGCCAGAAAGTGGAATAGTTCTTCCTCCTTTTCATGTGATGTAGTTAGGACAAGCAGACCCAAAGGTACCGCTTTTCCAAGGTGAGTAGAGGAGCCTATGCCCATATGCTGGATACGTAGCATGTGTGCATGCAGGTATATGTGTAGACCACCCATGAACACATCTGTGCAGTACATACAGAATTGCAATCTGCTTCAGGTTTGCGTTGTAGGTTAGTGTCATGCTCCATCTAGGCATGCAAGCCAGTGAAACATTTGCTCCAGCAAAAAGTTGCGCCCCTTGTTCCTTCCTGACTTCGCTGTGTTCCCCGCTGGCACATCCCAGGTTACTCTGCTGATCCCTGCTCCCTGGCAGGGTGCAGCACTACGCAGCCCTTGTGCCAGCTCTGAATGAACTGACTCAATGTTAAAAGCAGGACATTAAAGCATTAGTCCAGTTAAAATGTCTTGTCAACATTAAGAGAGCAAAATGGATTATTTAGAGACATCTTAGGTATGTGTCTCATATTTCATTATGCTGTGCGACTAAAGCCACAGTTGCTAGGCATATGGCCTTGTTATTGATCTCAGGAGAGTTATCATCTCTTTAAATCACTGAGGAGATAAAGCAAACAATGTATTGATTCATATATTCTAAGATCAAGGAGACTATTATGATCACATAATACTAGTTCCTGCATATTACATAATTTCATCTAGTAATTCCTGAATCCACCACAAAGTGTTTCAGGTGAAACACTACTGTCAGAATGAAAATTGTTGTTGTTTTTTTAGAGTTGAATGATGAAGGAATCATTACAGCAATTTTTTTCTTCAATGGATAATTGTCCTCGCTCTGAAAAATCCACAGCTTGAAGTTTGAATTTTTCTAGTTTCAGCCTCTTGATGTTGTTTTGTTATGCTTTTGTGTGCAAAATTAAGGAGCCTTCCATTACTAGAAATCATCCTTTGTACTGATTTAAGCCATGAACAAGTCACAGCACTTTCTCTTGATGTTTTCTGACGGAGATGCTTTACTGAGTTGTGGCTGTAGGAATCTTTGATGATGATTTAAAATGTAGCTCAACTACAACAGGAAATTGTAGAAATGAGGCAAAAAGCCTGGGATGTCAAACACAAGGTGAAAAAATATGGATTATCAATGTTTTCAATGATGACTTATCCCCTTTTATAACATTCATAATCCATTGCATACCATAAGCATATCAGGAGGCTGTAGACTTAGTCTTTTTTTAAAGTGGAGTAGGTCAGTGTAAGGACCAGTTTTACATTTAGGAATAGTAAGAGAACAACCAAGACAAGTTTGACTCACAGAATGAAAGTATAGTCTTATTCCTTTGGTTCCTAAGTTGCTTTTTATAATCTTCCCATCAGATCTGACCTAATGGATGTTAACGTCAAGGGGAGTCTGTCAGTGATGTCTGGATCTTTGAAACAAACCTTGTTATGTCATGCTAAATTAAGCTTTCCTGTTTCTCAAGCCATGGCATTGGCTTTATTTGGTTTGTGAATGCTATCTCATCTGTAAAGACCTGGAAAAAAATAAAAGTCTAATGGATCAAATGGAATAGAGCAAAGTGGTCTTTACGTAAGTAGGAAATTAGTTCTGGTTTTCTACAAAGAGAAACAGTAGAATGCAGAGGAGAGGAAAGAAATATCGAAGTATGCAGACAAGGTAATGCCAGTAGTGTATTATTTTTTATTGAAATGATGCTATGGAAAAATGTGTTCTGGCAAAGCAACGTTCCTGTTGCAGACTATTAGTCTTACATAGAGTTACATAAATTTATATAGGTTTTATCAAATGCCTAAAAGGGCAGCTCAAAACAAACTGTGGGATTCAGAAAAGTATGAAACTATTGTGACGTTCCCGAAGACGGAATGCAGAACCGCTGTCAGAAGAGAAGGTGCAGCTCCATTTACTCCTGTTGTGTGCAGTACAATATTCTGTTCCTGGAGAAAAGAGCCTTGTGTATAAACTTGGTTTGGACTCATAGCAAAGTTAACATTTTAACACCACTGACTCAAGGGTTCCAGACAAAGGCAGTATTTTATGTCTGTTTGGTGTTCCTGATAAGTGAAGTACAAATGGGCTGGGGTTTGTGCTACCTCATTTTTGGTACAACAATTCTGAATTTTCTGAGACAACAGGAAATTTGGTTTACTCATGAGTTTCCCAGTAGTCACCAGGACTGGCTGAATAAAGAGTGTGAATTATTCTTGCAATTAGGCTCTGACTCTGAGGCAAATAATTATCACTGTTGAAGTGCATTAAATGTGACCTGCAGTGTTTGATCTGGTGCTCTAATCCTCTTGGCTCTTCTAAACTAAACAAAGGTGGGTGGATCAATCGTGAGACGGTTTTGCTCCAAGGGAAGAACAGCATGTACAAGTCAGGAGGTACAACATTGCCTTTTGTTATCATTACTAAATAGATCTCCCAGCACACTGCACAGCAGCAATCAAATTAATTGCTCCATGTATCTGGGACCCCCGAGGCTATACCACTATCCTGTCATTGGTGGGATGTGACTTCTCTCCATATGCCGTGGGCCTTTCCTTGTTCTCCTCCCCATCGTACAACGGCTTGATACTAGCGAAGTAAAAGAAAGATGCCTTATACTTTTCCTTGATTCATAGCCTGTTCTTGGCTGCACGTCCTCTGTACTCACTTGCAGCTGATGGGAAGTCACCCGACTGTAGCACCTGCATAAAGCAAGCAGGGCCCCTGGATCGCAATGTGCAGAGAGGCGCCTAAAAGCAGTGTGCTAGTGGAGCTGATTTTTTGGGGGTGTAAGATGGATATATACATATGGCACTTGTGGGGGGAAAAAAAAATCCCACACCCAGTTTGGCCTGTCATCCTGTCCCAGTTCTATTTCACATTATTATATGGTACCTATTTTCATCCTGCTGTCTATGAAACGGATCTGATGCCCCTTCATTTCTAGTCCAAAAATACCCTTGTCTATTGACATGAACTGCTGAAGAACTGCTGCATTTCACTGGTGTGTGAATGAAATCATCTATTTCCCTGCCTCCCCCAGCAGTGTATTTTGGAACTTCCAAAGGTAATAGCGTCCACAGAGCACTTTGGAAGCCTTGCACAAAAGGCACGACAACTACGCAAAGAACTACTGTCAATATTAGTGAATCACTTCAGCCAGCAAGGGACAACAGGTTTCCCTTTTAGAACAACAAACAAACCAGAGCATTATTTACTGAGCACTTTAAAGATAACAGCAGTTACATAAGTACTAAGAATTATTAAGGTTTCTTTGTGAAAAGGTTAATTGCATGGTGAGAAACGGTATTGCAGCTTCCAAGCCCATCAACAGGCAGAATAAGCACCTTTTGGTTACAGGGAACCCAAAACTAAAACCAGCCCTCTCTCCAAAGGCTTTGAGATGCAACAGATGCTCCCAATGGGAAGGCTTCCATGTTAAAAATTCTGTCTTGGCCAAATAATGTCTTCGCTGAAGCTAGATTCATCTTCGGCCAGAACACCGTGGAGCACGCCCTCCGATTCCCTCCCCAGCTTGTATGCCCTATCAACCAGCCCTAATGAGAGCAAGGAGGGAACTACAAGCTTCTCCCTTCAACCTGTGCTAGCCCCACTTTTCAATTTTTGTTTAGAAAGAAGAAAATCCAATTCTGGCCCAATATCATTCAAAAAAAGAGGACCTGGTAACTGCATCCTCTCAGAAGGTGGTCAGCAGATACTCTGTATGGGATGCAGCATCCCAGGTGTTCTTTGCTTGTTGCATGAGAGCCCCAGCTGTGGTGACCAGGCATGGAGGCAACTGGACACACAACTTGGAAAGTCCTATGCTTAACGGTGGGGTGCAGACATGGATCTTCTCATGGACAGGCATAGTGCAAAAAGCAGTTCCCTGTTGAGTAACTGCCCCCTTTGGGGTGAGACCACTCTCAAGAAAATACAGCAAACAGAAAGGAGAGGCCATCTGCAGATACTGGATACCTACACATTGTCTCAGCTTGCTTACTTCAGCTCTTACAGGTCCACTGTTGGCTTGCCCTGTCCTCTCTTCTGTTCTCTGCTGTCAGGAAAAAATAGGAGACTCTCACCAACAGTGGGGAGGGTCCACATTTTTTAGAAAGACTGCTTGATCATTACAGACTGTCTGATATTAAGAGTACTACTGCTCACTTAGCCTGATTATTGAAGACCTTCTAATGATTATCCTCTTCCTTTACAACTGTGAAAGGGCTTTTCATCTTAAGAGTGTGGCTGTTCCCAGCTGTTGACCTGAAGAAACTTTAGGGAGAAAGATCAATATTGAGGTCAGGCTGCCTAGAGTCCCTCTAGCGTTCTCCAGAACAGTAAGTTCATCTTCAACCCACTGGGGGCTCCAGACAAACCTATCCTCTTCAGTGCTGCTTGTTAAAGAAGGTAGAGTCCAGTCCCATGTAATGCTGTGCAACTTAAGTTCCCAATAAGGCTCTTGAGATTTCTGCAGGCTCAGTATTTTTTAGTCTTTTGCAGATTTAAGCCCTGGATACAACCATTCTCTAAGCATCTTGCATAATTCTTTGGTTCTGTACTAGTATGTCTGCAAGTTTCTGTTAGGCACAACATTATTTTATTTTAAAAATACAGCAGCATGAGTTACCTAAACAAATAGATTTCCCTGCTTTCTTACATTGTTGGCAAAATTAAAGCTTGCCTTTCTAATGCTGAATAGAAATTGAATAGCAATTCCAGCTCACAAGCAAAGGTATGACCACTTCTGTTCTCTTCACCAGAATCCTGACTTCTCACCTAACTTACTCATAAAAATAATAACTTTATGATTTGGTAATCTATATGGCTCATTTGCACTAAGAAAACTACATTCATTTGTGCTAGCTCACTAAAAGATTTGTTTTTAACTCGCTGAAGCAAAAGTGCAACAATTCAGTTGAATCCTAGGCAGATGTTTTTTAAGGGGAGCATTTTGTTTCCTTACAGTCTTCTCTGTCCTCAAATTTTTATACAATTTTGCAGTAATTTGTTAAGGTTTGAAGGCAGGTGAAGTGCCTGGATTTATGTACTGAATTAACCCTATACCTCAACTCACTATAAAATATTCTCTATTGGTTTTGTGACTAACAGGACAGTATATATACTGTTTATACAGCAAAAATGACTGGGTTTTAATGGAGTGTCTTCCAGCAACATGGTTAAAACATAGCTCTTCACAAACCATCTCCAATTTGCCCTGCCTTCCTCACACAGGCACTAGTAGCATGTCTAAGCATCTCAACCACAACAAAGGCCAAAATTGCTGATGAGCATTCCTTTTCCGTGCCCGCGTTAATTAGTGGTACAATTAAAGTGTGGCTATCTGTAACCATTTCATCAGCTGTTGAAACATCTGGACACTGTGCATTTCTCCCTTAATACCCATCACAGACCTGGGGAATGGGTGCATTGCATAGTAGCTGTGGGTACTAAACCATAGAGTCACATGTATGTGTGTGCAGAAGAGACACATACCGTTTGTATAGCATCTGTGCTGTTGTGTCCGACAGCGAAATTTCTGATGAACTTGCGCCAGTGAATGATATGCCCTGGTTGGTTTGCTCAGTAACAGGTCCTCCTCTACCCACAAAAATGCATGTACAAGTAGACTGTGGGGTTGGGGATGGATCCCTATAGCACTGTGGACACATCACAAAATGCTACCAACCGCTCCGCTGTGTTTCTGCTGCTGGACAGGTTGACAGATGAAGATGACACCGAGGACACCTCCTTGCCTATTGTTCTGTCAGTAGCTTTTGGCACAATTTGGAACACTTTGGATCATTTTTATGGAGCTTCATGTTGTATCCAAAATGTCACCAAAGCCCTGGGCTGGCAAGAGATGTTTCCTGTTGGGATGTGGCAGGTGGAATCTCACCTCCAGCCCCATGCGGCATTTGGAGGTAGAGAGGAATGGTCTGAGCTAGCTCTGCCAGGAAAGGGAGAGCAGTAGCACCATGGGGCTGCTCCAGGACCAACTGCATTCAAACAGCTGTGAGATCTGGACATCTTTTGCCACCAGGGCTGACTGCTCTGAATGCACACATGTGCCACAGGGCACCTGTTACAGTGTGTGGCCATGCCAGCATGGGGATGCATGTCTGAAATGGTGGGAGCACTTGTTTGTGTGGGGATGTGTGTGCTGCTGGCACAGAGGAGCAAATGTGGGTGCTGGGACTGTGGAATCCTGGAGTACAGGCAGAACTGCAGAGCAAATGCAGCTCCCAGGCCAATCCCTGCTCTCATCGAAGTCCTTCTGTGGTCAGTGATGCCAGACGGAGGTCCTACCCCATGGTCACCCCATGTCAAGGGCCTCATGTGGTCAGGGAGCATGTACTAGAGGGGCAAATCAGTTCTGCAAACTGTTCCAACAAGCCCTGCTTGGGCAACCTAGGGTTACTGTCATGCTGTTGTGGTCAGGGTGCACCTCTGTCAAACTGCATTTACTATGTGGCTACATTAGCTTTTCCTTTGCTTTTCCTTCATACGGAGGAGTCGGAGGATGCGTTCATTTTTTGTTAGTTCTGCTGGCAGTTCATTTGCCTGGAACAAAAAAACCTTCAGGTTAGCAACAATTAATGAGTATATCCAAATCATAGTTTAAAAGGATCAAGCTCTAAAGAAGATGGTACTAGGCATGTAAAATGACATGAGTATTCCAGTGTTGTCTCCACCACTGTTGGAGGTATGTGAAGAAGTCACCTTTCCAAACCATGTGCAAATCTCACTTAAGTCTTCAAAATAATGGTAGCATGGGATTTCAGTGGTAAATTTTGTGCTGACTGTCCAAGATAAATGGTATCCCTTGGGATAACCTCCCTATGCTACTACCGCAAAATGAAAAGAGAACAATAGCTGCTCTTTTCAGGGGCAATATGAGGCAGGTCTTTAAGTGACAAAGTCCATAAAAATTCAAGGGAAGACTTTAATTGCTTTAACAGTCAGTGCTATTCTTTAGGATTGGTAATAGAACATTAGTTTGGTCTTCTGTATTTATTGAATACAATTTTGGTAACATTAACTATTTATAATGAAGCTACTTCTGAAAATCAGTAATTCTATCCTGTAAATGTACTCTGTTGTGCCAAATTGCATGTTATTTTAAAAAAAAAATAAAAATCAGTAGGAGAGGTTACAACCACGGGCTTTTTATACTGCACACCCTCTGCTGCAAATCACCATCAGTAGCAGAAAAATCTTGCACATCACAACACATGACAGTATCAAACCAAAATGCCTACTACCACCAACTACAGGATGAAAGACGTTAACTCTGCTGCCATCGAGTGGAATGATCGAGAAATAACAGGCACAGATTTTTATAGTGAATGACCAAAACATTTAGAAGGTATATGATGGATTACTTGTATCACAAACTTTCATTCACCCAATCATAAACCAGAAGTAAATAAGAGACCACCCATTCACAGCTTAACAAGCCCAGCCAGATATCAAATACTAGCAGCAAATAATTCTTAACACAACTAAGGAAGACATTTTCATGGAAATTATCAAACATGTAATGTTAAAACACTTTAGAGAATGAAAACAAGACTAGTTTTCTGCAGAAAAAATGCTGCCATAAAAATGATATGAAAATATTTCAATTAATTAACAGATTTATAGTAAGATACAGGAAAGATGCATGGAATTTGAGAAATTTTTCCATTAGCAATGTGCTGAATCCTAACCAAGTTTTCTTACCAAAGGCACACAGACATGTAGTTCTCTTGCTGCTGAAATGTCTTCCTTACAACTTTGTCACAAGGCACAAATTGGACACAAGGCACAAAGGGACATCTGGAGATCATCTAATCCAACCCTCCTGCCATAAGTAACTTCTGAATTATTAAAACCAGTAACGGACCACTGTTTCCCTAAAATGCAACCTAGCTAGCCCATGACTAGCTCTAGTTAACAATTTAACCCGTGGCGCTTAAGTGAGTGCATGCATGGCTGGTTATTCTCAGGTTGACCTAGCTTCACAACTACTGGTACCACCAGTGGTACTGCCTGGCAGCCTTATTGATGCTTGTATACAGAAATGAATGGACCAAATCGTGGTGCTTCAGGGGAGGATCAAGGCAACCACGGCCCAATAGACAAACATGGACCGCCACCACCCATGTGGCATGCACCCCCTCCTTGCCCAGGATGGTGTGCCAGGATGTACCTTGTTCCTCAGGCATGGGTCTGCTCCTGCTTCAAGGAGCAGTGCCACTGTCCTTGCGTTGCCACTCAGCACGGCCGCGTGGAGAGCAGAGGTCCCATTCTGGAAAATATCAATGTAGATGTTTGTACCACGCATGGGAAGAAATCAAAAGGCAGTGAAACACAAATATTTGCAAAGAACAAGCCTAGGAACAAGAAAGAAATAACATGGAAGAGGTTGGGTCATCAAAGGCTAATGGGCTATGAAGGAGGCAATTTTAAATGCCTTAATAAAAATGAGAGTCAAGTTCACTTTACCACAGCAATATTTCCTTTTAAAAATTACCCTTGTCAATAGATTAGAGGTGAAATGAACACAGTGCTTGCTTCTGCCTGGCAAAGTCAGCCATTAGCAAGTGAAACAGAAGCACAAGCAGTAATGGAAACCATCTGTGCATTTTATCTTCTTTCTCTGATGATTAATAGTCTCAATGTTAAACAGCTGAATAGTGATTTTTTTCTTTTAATGGCTGGCTTTTTGTTTGTGGCTTTAAACTGACAGTTCAAATAAGTGTGGAAGCTATTTTGTACTTGTAATTAACAACAAAATTAACATGACTCAGATTTTCAAGTATATCAAAATTGCCTATTAGTTGCAAACACAGAGGCTATCAAAGCATGTGATTTATAGGCACATAAAATTAGATCAGCAATTAAAAAGCAGGTTCCAAATATGTGTTATTTTTCAAGACTTTTTGAATTTGAAAACAAAATCAAGTAAAGAATCTGGTCACAACACCTCTTGGGATAATATTTTGCTGACTAAATGCAATAGAGGGCAGGGTATAATGCTAAAAACTGCACCATCAAGAGAAATCCATTTATAGTAGAAATAAAATCACATGACAAAAGGCAGGAGAATTCTATTTGCAACACAATGTACTTCCTCCTTCCAAAAATAAAATCCACAATTTTGTTTGAAAAGACTAATTTGTGTGTAGTGTTAAAGGCTGAACAAGAAAAGCATTTTTCTCTTTACTTTTTTGGGGCTTAAGCTCCTTATTTTCTTCCACTGCTATAATCATAAACATCGGGTCTTTCATCAGACCCTTTGCCTTCTTAAGTTTCTGCCTAAAAATCTGCGTGTTTCTGTTTCACTACTGACCTTCAGCAGGCCAAGCGTGGGAGAGAATTTCAGCAACTCTTCTATCACGTTGTTATACCCTTTAATGGCAGCCTTCAGTAAAGCAGTTGTACCATCCTTTAAGAGAGAGAAGAAAGTCAGTTCGGTTGTCACCCATGCTTCACCTGCATTCTCCTTGCCAGCTCTCCCTACACCTCTGAGAGGAGGGTCTTCTCTGCTCATCAGCTTTAAGGAGGCACATCCACATACGCTGCTGGTTACAGGGCAGCTGGAAAGTTGCTTCTCTGGCTGGTGAAAACTTCGGAGTCAAATGAACCTATGATACCATATATCATCTTTGTCTCTTATCTATATGGACATTTCCATTCCCTCATTTGACATGGTCCCTCAGGAACACAGAGCACATAATGATACTGGGTTGGAAGGGACCTCTGGAGATCATCTAGTCCAACCCCCCTGCAGGTCGTCCTAGAGCAGGTTGCATAGGAACTTGTCCAGGCAGGTTTTGAATGTCTCCAGAGACAGAGACTCCACTACCTCTCTGGGCAGCCTGTCCCAGTGCTCTGCCACTCTCAGAGTGAAGAAGTTCCTCCTCATGTTTAGATGGAACTGCTTATGTATAAGATGGAACTTGTTATGTACAAAGATGGATCTTCTTATGTACAGGAATAACTGTCCCAGACACAACAGGAAAAGGGAGCCCACAATGGGACTTTACAAGCTGGCAAACAAGACAGGCTCTGGGGCACCGGGCCTCCATTTGTAAGGGCCTTACAGCCTCAAAAGAAAGCTGCAGACAGAGCACAGGAAGAAGTGCTACTCACATCCCGTGCAGCATCTCGCTCGGCTCCCCGCAGCAGCATTACTCGCACCACTTCACTGTGACCCATCTGCGATGCAATCCACAAGGGAGCCGTCCCATCCTGCAAACAAAATGGGACTCCTAAAGGTTTCACTTCAAGTTTCTGTGCACCCTGATATTTTACCACCCAAGTCTGCCTACTGGAATGCACATGCTTCAGCTTCTCGATTAAATCCTGTATCACAGATAGACAACATAAGTGAAGTCACTCCCAAAAGCACATGGTAGCTAGCTGTGCCAAGTCAGAATCATTCCAGTTGTGGAGTAAGGCCACCCTTAGCTGCTTTCTGTTGCATAGTTGCCCTGAAATGTGCTTTGTTGTGCAAACAGTTAAAGCCCTCTTTGACTTACCAGTCGTGCCTGAAATACACAGGGAAGTTTGAAATGTAAAGGCCAAAAGGTATCCTGTGTGCTTTGAACTTTAGTTGGCTAGATGTGACAGAAGATACAGGTAAATTTTAGCACACAGGGACTGATTCTGTAGCTGGGTCTCTGCACCTACGGGCTGGAAGTTCTTTACAGAAGCTAAGGAGCAATGCAAGTTGATCACCCTCAGGGAGTCTGGTGAAAACTGCCTTACAGTGATGGGAAGCATTTCAAAAATTTTATCTTCAAGAACTCGGCCAAAAATACCAAGGCAATTACCAAGGAATCCAGTGCAAAACAATCTGATTTGGAAAAAATTCTCCTATCCAATCATGATTTTATCAGAAAACTTCAGAAAATAAAGTGCATGTTTAGTATAATCTAAACTTTGTGATGGATTTCCATCCCAAAGGCAAAGGTGAATTGAAGCACCCGAAGGATTTCTCACCACAATTAGAATTCAGTTTTGCGTCTTTCCCACCTTTTGCTTCTAAACGGGCTGATTCTCCAGACAACCAGAGGACTCCAGCAGTTATGTGCTGCCAAACTGACTCTCATGGGCCTTTCACAAAAGGCTTTGCCTGTATGGACTTCCACATAAAAGTGAGCCCTGACATAGCATGGTGTCTGCTCCTGCCTTCAGTCCTTGCCAGTCCCCCTCACCACCCCCAGCAGCCTGAAAACTTGGCAGGAAAAGGAAGACAAAACATACTGGGGCTTCTACAAGTGCCTTAATGAGAAGTTTCAGAACAGAACTTTTTACTTTCAATTAGGGTATTTCCACCTTGATCAAAGAAGCAATCTCTCTCCTCAGTGGCAACTGAAGATTCATATGACTTGCTCATGCAATCCAAAAGCTATTGTTGAACCAGTTGTCTGCTTTCTATGGGCTAGTGACTTAATCCTTTGGAAGAACCAGAAAAGTTTATTCCTTTGACATAATATTCTGGCCTTCCCTTTTTTTCTGATTCTGAGAAGGAGCAAATGCACATCCTGAGATCTTCAGTCTTCTCAAATGGTGAGGAACAAGATCTTTACCCACTCTTGTATAATTTCTCTATAAATTAACTCATTGACATTTGCTACTGACCTCATTCTAGTATATATCTTGTTAATACAATGAGCATTCTTTGTAATTCAAAAATAACAATGGCTCTCTTGTATACAGCCTATGTGACGTTAGTATGATAGCCCAAACTGTCCTTCAATTTTTTGTTTTCCCTACCAGTAAACTGACATTTATTGTTTTCTAATCTCCCCCCACCAGAGGGCTCTAGAAAATAGCAACAGAGACACTGAAAAAGTCTATAAAACTTGGAAACAGTCTGAGAGCAGCCTACACAATTTAATCTGCATGAAGAACCAATGCTATGCAAATCCACACTTCTTTTCACACAAGAAATGCAAGCACAACCACAGCACAGGGAACACAGCAGCTTTCTTTTCCTTACAGTGGAATTTGTAAGAACAACTCTGATTTTCAGGTATTTTCAGGCAAAGAAGCAGAAAGAAATACAAGTGTTGGGTAACATCCCTGTTATTGTAAACTGTCCTTAATAGAACTGCTGTTAGACTCAGTATCTCAGCTAAAGGGTAGAGGCAAAAATACATTGTAAGACAGACTGATTGTCTTGGAGTACTTAGCCTGAAGAGAAGAACGATGCTGATGTTGAGGGTGGGATCACATTGACTGTCATCAGCTTCCCTCTCTTAAGCAAACGACTTCTAACATGCAGGTTTATGCAAGAGCATATAATATTTATATGGAGTGGATGAGATTTCTGTCCATTTTCATGTTGGTACATGGTGCAAAAGAGATGCTACAATGTATTAACAGGCCATGTAAGAATTCCTATGTAAACAGATACCAAGGCTTGGAGATGAGTCAGGATGAAAGTGAGAAAAATGAAGGATACAGTTCAAAAACTACTTTCCTGTCATTGTCCCTCTGCCCACCCAGCAGACTGCAATGTCAAATACCCCATGTGCTTAAGCTGTGCTTATTTCACTATTTGATTACAAATATATACTGTGTATTTGATTACAAGTATATACAGACTGTGTCTCCTTTTAGCCAGCAGCCAGCAGTTCCAAACAGACTGAATGAAATTTTCGATGCTCTTTCTCTTACTCATTAACTAATGACTTTACTTTGCATATTTGAATCTAGTATTTGCTTGTGGCTTGGAATTTTAGAAAAGGTCAGGTTAGAGTGAGAGGTGAAGGTGAATTCTTGCTAGTAACAAGTTGCTAGCTTGTCTAAAGCCTACACTCTATACAGGTTTACTGGCTTACATGTATACATGTGTAATTGTGTATTGTTTGTTAAGAAAAATCATTACTTTTCAGAGTATTTTGAATCTGCTTAGTCAGTCAGGCTTAAGCCCGCTGGGACAGAGCCTGCCGAAAAGGAGTGTAAAATTCATTGGCAAATAATCTCTTCTTGCTTTGTTTCTGAGTTGGATAAGCAAAGAAACAGCTCCCACATCAGGCTTTAGACACTGCCCCCAGCTCTGTCTAGACAAAAAGATGACAAAAGAATTCCTGCCCAGCTCTGCAATATCAGAAAGAACAGAAGGCGGCTAAAACTCAAGATAAATGTCATTGCCAAGGAAAAAACTCGCCAGGAATCCTCACTATTTGGTCTTGCAAGAGCTGAGCTGGAGGGCCTGGACATGGACAGCCAGCGGCATCCGAGATACTCTTCAGTGTCAGGAGCATCCCTGTGGGACTAGGAGATGGAGTACAAGACCAAAGAGGAACTGGTACCCACTGCAACAGCCAGAGGAGGCATACAAGGCAGATGCACACTCTCAGGCACATGAATTAAGTCCCCAAATTCACAAGATAGTGAGGAAAGCCTGGATACCATGAGGAATAAGCATGAACTCACACCTGGCACTCTGCAGCCCTGTATTTGATGTTACCTTGCTTGGAAAAGCTTCCTGCAGCAGTGAGGGCAGTGTGGTTTATAACTGACAGTAAGAGTCATCTGACATCGAAACTGCCCCATCTAGAGCTACGTTCCTCATGACCAACATGCCACCTTCGAACAAAGTACAAATTTGTTTGTTAGTAAGAAAGAGACTGAAGTCCATCCAACCATTACTTTACTAATTAAACAGAAAAAATGTGCCATTTGTTAAGGAAATGTTTCAGATTACAGTGGGCCCAAATACAAATGCCACAGACTTATCCAGGCATAATCTTAGCAGGGATCGGAGGTACCCTGAAGCAAAGCCCGTCCTGCCGGAGATGAGACAGAGCCAGGAGGAACATTCACACAGAGTCAAGCCTTTGCCTCAACCAAGATTTTAAAATGCGTCACGAAACATTGTGTTATAAAAATTGGATTAGAGAGCTAAAAAAATACTGTCAGAAAGAATTAGCTGGGGCATTATAATTATGGTTAGCTGAATGCGGGTTTTATGCCAACATGGGGGAGTTAAATTGAACGTTCCTCAACTTTATTTTGGCCCACTCAAATGGCATTAATATATACCTTGGTCTGTTCTTCTACACTCATCTTTTAGACTGCATTAATTAACAGCTTTTAACAACATTTCTTAATCTTGAACTTGTGAGATGGTGTGGAGGTGGCCTAGGAGCAACTAAAGCTCCAGTCCAGGGAGTAGCTGCCAGCACAGCTCTGGTGCTGGAGAGTTCGGGGCAGAGGCAGCAGGAAAACTGCTTTAGTTTCAGCACATAAAATGCTAATCCAGTTTCCTTACACTACAGAAGTAGCAGGGAGGCTACACAGACCTACAGATGCAGCAGAAGCCATATAGATCCATCTCTGCTGCCAGGTTATGATTTGCCAGGCTTTTTGGTGTAGATGAAAGGAAATACATAGAATACCTGGCAAAGCTTGTCACATGCCACGTTGTCCACTGTTCTTAGAGTTTTCACATGCCTGCTGACTTTTTTAACTTGCTACAGTCAGTGATCACAGCCACCTGGCAGCCATACATGACTGATTGCAGTGACAGGACCTCAGCCCATCAATTTAAAATGTGCAGTGAAGATCCAAGACAGCTACCTTGCCTGCAGGGTGTCAGCAGACCACAGGGGAGGCTCTCTCAAAGCAGGCAAAGATTCCTGGGAAGCCCTGTCTCTAAGTGCCAGGAGTAAAGCTAGCTTTGCAACTCCCATATCTGGCTACTCAAAGCAGCATCTAAATGTGGTGTTTAAGCACTGATCTGAGAGTCAAGAAACAGCCATACAACTAGGAAAACCTTTTTAGGAAGCCAAGAGAGCTTTTATGTATGTCTCTCTGTATCCTGTATGCTTACGTATCCTGCAGTTAGTTTAACACCTAGGAAATCTCTCTAATCCAGTGTGATTTTTCCTTAACTGTAAGTAATTAGATCCCAGCTCTTCCTTGAAGTGTTGGGCTTACCTGCCGTGGCTGGTTAACCTTTGCTCCTGAAGAAAGCAGCAGGCGGATGACATCCAGATAACCTCCTTGTGCCGCCAGGAAAATTGCAGAAGCTCCATCCTAATAACAAATACATCCAGCTTATACTGTGTTGATGTTATGCCATTTTTTTTTCTCCATACAAAACCAAACCAAAATGAATCAAGTTCTTCCTAAGCCATTATGCAGTGCGAGAGCATTTGTGTAGCCAAGCTGAAGAAATAATTACCAAACTCCAAAGTCTAGTTCATGAGAAAGTATCCTAACATTTTTCATTCACCATGCACAAGGACTGGCTCCCATCATATACCAAACTGAGCCTTAAATCCCAGGTCTGGAATTCTAAGAGTCTAGTTCACCCAAACATTGAACCACATAACAGGGAATTCATTCCTGTATAGCCAAATGTATCTCTTTTGGTTAATTTAGCTTTTATACATTCATACATAGACACACATAGTGAAAGCGTGTCCAAGTGCTTTGGTGACCTGGAGGATCCAGCATTGAAATCTGTCCTTTAGGCTGAAGGAGTAAGTACTGTGCCATACTACTGTGCCACCCCAGCAACCACCCTGGCACTGCTCTCGCAGAAAAGACTTGACCTGGAATATAATAATGTAAAGTAGCACATGCAAGACAGAGTATTCTCGAAGCCCTGTCAGAAACCAGCATTTTCCTGCAAAAAGCTTGTGAAATAAATGAACAAATATAGGATTATTTTTTTCCTCAACCTGTCTCTCCTGTGCAGATGTTCTTTGGTGTCTGGCTTTACAGAAGCTTTTCCTTAGGTAAAAAATTTAGAAGTCATATTTCCTTCTTTTTTTTTTTGATGAGAAATTTTCAAACAGCATGAGAATCTGTCCAACCACCTGGAAGTGGAAATCTGCACTGAGGGTGGGAAAGGTGTTTAGCCATCCTATATCCCCAGTGCTCAGCACAGAACGTGCTAGGGCAAGTTTTCCCAGGGTTAAAATTCTTTGAGTTTAAATGGAGACACAAATGAATCCCCTCACTGCATCTCAGATGCACGAATACACATCTAACCAATTTATGCATCTGCTTATCACAAAATACAGAGCATTTTAGTAGAAGCCTGTTGTTGACCTCACTGGCATATCACTATGTTGTGACAGAATGCTCTTGTCTGCAAAGAGATACTGCTTAGCTACTCCTCTTCGTGCAAAACTCAGCACAGGCCTAGTGAAGCATGAGCTGAATATAGTGCCCCAGGGACTGAATTTAAAATGTTTGACCTTGATTTCAAGACAAATATCCTGGTAAACAAGAGAGGTGTCTGCTGGTGCTACAAATGCATACCCCTGGGCCCTCCAATGGTTTGTTTTCTCTGGTTGCTATGCAAGTACATTGATCGGGGTGATGGTATCAGGCCCTTTGCACGCTTCCTCCAGAGATGGGTACAGTGAGAACACTTCCATTTAGAAAGCAAACAAGGTTGTATAACAGTAAAAGAGCTCTTTATTATAGCACTAATCAAGATGGAGAATCTTGGTTTCCCTATCATCCCATTCATAAAAAACCCAAACCTATTAGTTTTCTGTACTTGATTTGAATTGCTGCTGCAATGAGAAAGCTGTTTTAAGGCTACAAAATATTTCTGCAAGAAATACTGGTTAGTCAGGGTTCTCTCATCTTCTCCTCTACCCTTCGTGGTAGTCAGTTTAAGATTAAAACATCTCTTGTTGGGTTTGGGAGGACTAGCTAAGTGCAGGCTCAAAATCCCTCTCATTTGGCTGCCTGCCAGTGAAACTGCCAGCCACTTACCACTTTGCAAACATGGCTTGGCAATGTCCCCAAAAGGAGCCAGTTTAATGCTCTTTTTCAAGAGATTGCTTTCTTACTTTATTAAGCAGCTCTTTCTGACTGGTTCTGCCCAATTGCTGTGAGCAATAAAAACACATTTCTAAATCCAATTACAAATATTGCTCCCTTCCAGGGAAGACAACAAGGAAGTTATTTTACATCCTTCACTTCTAGGTATGTGTCTTCAGGTGTGGCAGCACAGCTATTTTTAAACTGAGTGGTAACCCCTGGGATTACTGTAGAGAGGTATGAATCACTGCCCTCAGATTAGAAAGGCAATTGCTATTTGTGCAGTAGTGAGGGTGGGACACTCTTTATGAACACAGGGTGAGGGCAGCACAGAGGTGGGAACCCCCTGTGCAACCAGCACACAGCTCCTACCACCCTGGTGGTCACCAGCCCTCAGTTCCCACCAATGGGAGCTGAGTGTGACAGCACCCTGCAGATCCAAACCCCATGGAAATGGCTAAAAAGGGGTTGAATATCCCTGGGGAAGAACTTCCTTTTTGTCAGTCTTGAGTGCCCTGGGGTAAAAAAAATTGATGGGAAGTGGAGAGAAAATCTGCCACTCGTTTCTGCTCAATGCCAAAAAGCTCAATTTATTTGTGTCTTTGTTGGAGTAAATTAAATCCAGTGCTTCACCGGCTCAATCCAGCTTTCTGAAAAGTCAACTAAACAACCTCAGTTCAGCCCTTTTAACCATTCTTTGCCCAAAGCACTGACAAGGTAGAGATGCACAAATACCAGATTACATGGTTTTAACTGATATTTTTAAAAAAGATTTTAAAGACAACACAACTTCTAAAACTCTTTCTGGCAGAAAGCCGATGAACTGATTCTCCAGCACATCAGTGGCTTTATAGCTGTTCACTCCTCTGTCTGCAGTGCAAATCATGGTAGAACACGACGTGGTCTTTTCTTCAAACGTAATAGACAGCACAAATCTGATCCAGATTTAGTACATATCTTTCAAGAGATAACAAACCTAAAGGCAGCCAAATAATCGTTTCTGATTTTGGGCTACTTCTCCCAGGATTACGAAAAGCAGACAGTTAACAAAATTCACATCTTAAAAGAGCAGAGTACTATAAAACCACAACGTTTGGCAAATGCTTCTGTGTTCTGGAGCCAAAGTATCCGCTGTTGTCCAACCAACAGCACATTTGTTCCACCACCAGTGTTGTCATTATTATCTGTGTCAAATAACTCACATAAAGTTGATCATGAATGTTGGCGCCGTGCTTCAACAGAGTGTCCACTACTTTTGCATGCCCGTACTGACAAGCAGCTAGAAGAGCAGTACCTCCGTCCTGTGGAAAAGCAAAGAATGGGTACAGTTAGGTGAGAGGGAAGGTGTTGGACTGAACACCACCATGAAACATAAGCAAATTTTAATGGTTTTCAGCATTTGGTAATCAGCAGTTCTGTAGTGACTAGCTACAGAATCTTTCATAATTTTAGTATCTAGTCTTGCCCTATAAATCTTTAAACTTGGCTCTGTCACTATAAACATTTTTCTCCTGTGGCTTTTTTAGTGAGGGACAGGAACCAAGGAAATTCTATTTGTTCCTCATCTTCTGCCTTCCCACTAGAAGCTCTGTTCCCTTCACAATTCCAAGCTCCTCCATGTCTCTTCCCTTTACAGCCAAATCTCCCACCCTTGCCAAGTTCTTTCACTTATTGAAGGACAGCACACATTTTTCCCTTCTCCAAAGTCTTCTCCACAAAGAGCATCTACTCTTCTTTGATTGTTGGCTTGAAAAAGAGCAGGGAGGATGCATTTTAAATCATGCTAGCTAACTCCGGAAGTGTGCATCAGACCAAACACAAGACCATCAGTGAAAGCCCCATTACTTCTGCTGAAGAAGTGATCCCTGCAGATAGGAGCAACCCCAGGCAGTTATAGTTACCACACATCACCACTAAAGGGAGATCTAGACACATGCATTAAATCTGCATGTAGAAATGCTCCCCTGGGAACCCTCTGAGAAGGGAAACACCTCAGTGCCATTGGCAATTGACTCCAAGCCAGCTGAAACAACTAAGATAGATTGCAAATGTGGGTCTTGTCGTCTTGGTAAATGCACTATGTCTCACTCAAAGATTACCATTATTTCTAACAATGATACAGAGAGGAAGTTTTTATCTTCTGCCTGGGATGGCACAATACCATTGTGCAAGGATGATACATACCCCAAATCATTCACACCAGAGGTCTTCTCTCTCCTTCCCTGACTTCTCCCAGTCTCAAGCCCCTCCTCCACAAGATAAGCTATCTAAAGTATTTCAGATAAATGGCTTCTAGAGCTGTTATTAGCATGGGCAAAAGATTGTGTTTTCCCTCAGCCCTGTCCTCTGAAACAGCTTCAAAGTTTTGTCTGAAATTTGCCACAGACAGATATCCACAAGAGAAGTTACAGCTTGAATAGCCAAATGGATCTTTTATAATGGGAAGTGCCAATCAAATTCATCAATCTGTGGTGCTATTTCATGCCCAAAATAACCTCATGAAAACTCAAGCTCTGACATGACTGAACCAACCCACAGAAACTGTCTACAGCTACTCTCAAAACCTCATATTCGTCCTTTCTCCCTACAACACTGAAAAGCAAACAAGGTTTGAGTGTCAGCAAAGTCACAGATGTGAAGCTGTTATGTGACAATCTAAGAATTACATATTCATTCTGGATTATTTGAGTTAAACATAGTGTGTAATCAGGTTCAGTGGAATTAAATTACTCTATAGCTACAATGAGTCATTAAGATTTTCCTGTCAAATTAAACTACCCTAATGTAATAGGAACTGCTGGAACGAATCACAAAAGCAACCACAATGGTTCCTGGTTTAAAATACACCTTACACACACTTAAAAGACAATGGCAAAAGCTAATAGCTCCATGAAACCTATTTCCTGTCTCCAACCAGCTGAAAGTCATTTTGCTCGATTACTGAGTTACCAGATCAAAGGGCTACAAACAAAAACAGAGACATTTTTAAAGATTCTTTCCCTGAAGGAAACTGTGAGAGAAAGGTTAGTGAGTTAAGAAGACAAACTGTGCTATGCTGATTGGAGGTCCTCTGTGGGGAGGCAGGGAAGGACGCGTTTTAGGAAGCTTTAAAATATTGAGGTTCCCTGTATGGTGGGTGAACAGACATGCTCAGTTAGCTGTATATGGGAATAGTTTGTTTATTGCTTTAGGGTCTGATTTTTTGTGTGTGTTTTTATTCTTCCTAAAATTCTTGTGTTCTTAAAAAACTCCAGTTATTTTAAGAGGATTGTCTGGTTATCAACATAATTTCTGAAGGGAACCAAATGACAGGTCCCAAATGAAAGCCAGCCCTGCAAAGCTAAGCACAGTTAGCACAGTAGAGCTGACACTCAATGCTTGAAGTACAACTCTGTGATCCCACCTTGGGAGATGTCATAGCTTGAGGTTTAAGAAAGGAGACACTTCTTGCAGGTGATTTCCAATAGTTTTGAAATGGGGGTCCTGACCAAGCATATGGTTGAATCCCATGAACAGGTTTAGAGAGCAAAGATGGGACCAGAAATCTTTTTCACTGAAAAGGCCATGCAGTAAGTTGGCACTCAATTCAGCTGAGGAATTGTCAAACAGTGTGAAGGTCCATGTCTTAGGAGGAGAAAAACTCAGCCCTCTCCAATCCCTATTGAGTTTCTGTCTTTCTTTCTCTTATCCTTTCTTGCCTTTTTGCTGGCCTTTTCTCCAGCACACTCTAGCAGATGACCCCAGCGTTTGACAGGCCATTGGGAAGGCAGATGAGTTATGAGTTAAAAAAAAAGAAACAACAGAAGTAAATAGCAAGAGTTTTAAAATCCCTTTCAGCCACGTGATCCCCTCTTTCCTTTTTAGCTTCAGCTGAGACAAATAAAAAGCTGACGCAGCACCTTTGGTACTGGCAAGCCTCTTGGAAACTCTGAGGAGGGCAGCAAGCAGGAGCAGGGACATGTGAGCAACCACAGAGGCCCTTTGAGGGTGAGGGCAGGCGGGCGGCTGGAGGTGCAGCTGAGAGATAGCATGCTGCCTTGGGTTGATTCCTTGCTCATATCCTGTTTTTCTGACATCATGTAGCTCCTGTTAATCCTTTCCTACAATCTCTTCCAGCTCAGAATAGGAGCCGGTTCTCTCAGCTACCTCTGCAGTTCTTCCTCTGAAACCATTTCTCTTAACCTCCACATGAGCTGTCCTCCCTGTTCTGGCGGTACGTGCAGTAGCTGCCAGTCTACCATGGGAGCACTTGGAAGAGCAGCACCCGATAAGACCAGGCAATCTGGTGTAGACTTCCCTGTCTATTCACCTACCTCCTCCTGCACCCCTGTCACCATCACCTGAAAGTAGCTTAGAATTATGTGGTGCTTTGTGATCTCTGAAATAATGCTACAAGGTAGGGGAACTGATCTTCTGCAGCCACCACCTGCTGAAATATAACTTCTGACACACTGTTTGACCTGCAACATGGCTCACAAAACATGCCCCCATGCAAGCCCTTCTAAGAACATACATGCTTATAACATGTCTCAGAGTAAGAAAAGCAAATGTGTTTCAATTTATGATGCATTCTTCTGGGGATGTCAGACAATGCAGAATAATATTATTGAATAATATGTATTTTTATAATATATATATATATATAATAACCTTCAATAACACTATTTGTTCTCTTTACAACCGCGGCAATTATTGCTATTTACTTTATTACACTGTTTTAGAACAATTGCTTTGCCTGCTGTAGAGAACATCAACACTAATGATACAAGGTGTGACAAGAACTGAATGCCAGTATTCAGATAGTTCTCCATCACTCCCATATATGACTAACAAATGTACACTCACATGTATGAGTAACAAAGGTAGTGATCACAATTTACAGAGAGGTACATGAAAAAGATGTTGGGCTTTGCATTTCCTTGCTTTAAAGTCTCTGTTTCCTAGGACATGTTCACTTTGTTTTCTTATTTCAGTTCCACAGCTTCACTTATAATAGAAAGTGCTTTGTAACTTGGTTAATTTTGCAGTGCCCTTTAAAAACAGGCAGGATCCGCCATATCTTTTCCAATGCTGCTCCCAGCTGTGTGCCTTAATCAGAAAATGCCTTATCTCTGACCTGAAAATGCATATTTTGTCAACTATATTTGTCAACTATATTTCTGGGCTTATAGGTGGGGAAAAAGGGGTGGAGAAGCTTGTTACCTTAGTTGCCTGTTAACAAAACGATGGTTTGATGGAATAATTCCAAGCTACAAATCCCATATTATTAAATCAGAAAATGGAACAGACACAAAACCACACTAGGTGGCCAATGGAAGACATGTGCTATCAATACAGTGTGTCTTGACGGTGCCTTCTGCTCAGGTACATACTGCCACAAAGTTAAAGGTGGTTTCCCACCCACAGTCCATCTAAAAGTTCAGGGGGTTACCAAAGCCCAGTCTCAAAGCTGTAAGCATTTGGATCCCCAGACCAGACCCAGGCTCTGCCATCTGTGTTTTTGGCTACTCTAAGAAGATTGTGAGAAAGGACCTGTCTGAACAAAGGAATAGAAGCTCTGAGGTGTATTTCAGATGAGTAAGTGGGAATTTAGGGAGGACTGCAGTCATTATACTCTGACGTATCCTATGGTGATGTTAGGTGCAGAGACATCTGCATTTTAGTCTACACAAGTGAAGGACATACCTAACATACAAAAAAAGACCATTTGTTCTTGTTCTGGAGAATGGCTTAAGAGGAAAGACTGGTATCACTGTCAAGCTAGACCCAAGCTAATATTTTCACAATATGTTTCATTACTCCTATTAGTCAGAAAACGTTCAGGTACGGAAATCCTTTTATCATCTTTCTGCTGACATGTCACGTTTCATGTGAATACGAAAAACCAGCCTTTACTGTAGGAATGCACCAGCATGCAAAAATACACCCATCATCTTACTTTATTCTTAAATTCAGTGGAGGCTCCAAATTCAAAGAGAAACTTCACTACATCGTTGTGACCTTGCTGTGCAGCGAAGAACAGAGAAGTTGCACCTGACTGTGAGGAAAAAATGCATTAGAAAAACCCCAAACACATAATATGCTTGACTGAAATATATACATTTCAAATTGAAAAGCAGTGAGCAAAATCACTTCAATATCAGCTGAAAAGACATAATGACTTTGAGGACTCCAGAGGATACCACGTATTTCAGGTC
This sequence comes from Jacana jacana, assembly GCA_013400555.1. NCBI lineage: Eukaryota > Metazoa > Chordata > Aves > Charadriiformes > Jacanidae > Jacana > Jacana jacana. The sequence goes on along the minus strand of VZTM01002745.1, from coordinate 128,673 downwards.
AGTTTTTTTTTCATTGCACTGAGAAATTTGTCTAGCATCACACGTTTGAGTCAATCCCAAATTTCACAAGGGGCTTCTACACAGAGTTTCTAATATAGACTTAAGATTCACTCATTTCTACCCAGTCACCAGACAGGGAAAGCAAGGCCAGAGTGAGGAAAGAACAGTCTTGCACAAAAGAGGAACAGGCAATTTGAAACCAACTCCAATTCCACTTGCTGCTACAACCTGTGACAAATAGGAACATGGTATGGATTTGGATCAGAGTGTGGAAATTCCAGAGAAGTAGTTACTTGCCTTGACTCTCCACTGACAAAATGGGATCACTGTTGGCCCAAGTCATCCTTGTCTCGAAAGAAAGAGAGAGAGAAAGAGAGAGAGAAAGAGAGAGAGAAAGAGAGAGAAAGAGAGAGAGAGAAAGAGAGAGAGAAAGAGAGAAAGAAAGAGAGAAAGAGAGAGAGAAAGAGAGAGAGAAAGAGAGAGAGAAAGAGAGAGAGAGAGAAAGAGAGAGAGAAAGAAAGAGAGAAAGAAAGAAAGAGAGAAAGAGAGAAAGAAAGAAAGA